>CAJNOP010000267.1:129582-144144 GCA_905250075.1 Rotaria sp. Silwood1
TTATATAGAATCATTTTCACTTGAGCAAAATCCTGATGAAACATATTGTATTGATCAAAAGCTTCTACATTAATTCCTCCGCTTTATCAATCAACTCTATCTGAGTAGCCATCTCATTCTCTTCGATTTCAATAATCTAAGATCATATTAATGATCAACTCGAAAATCTGCTTCACTTTAGGAAATGTCGTACCTTCATTTCATACCTCGTTCGAAAGCTTACTATTCTTATGCTTTCAGTCGTAAATTTATCTCGATGAATTCTATAATTCATGTGATGTTACATGAAATGTTTTTTTTTTCTTACATATGTAATCATCTCAACAGGTAGACGAGTTATTTTAAATGATTTCATAAAATATTTCTAACTTATCTATTATACTTTTCAATACTACATTTTCTCTATCTATTCAGGTGTTTATTTAATTTCATGAGTACAACACTTTCCTAATTTTCCTTTTTCTATCATAACATGGCTCTGGAATTCGATGAGTTCTAATCAACTAATTAAATTAAAACATTTTTTCACTTTTACTTTTTAGACTCGTTTTAGATAGCTATATATACCGTAAGTTTATTCCAAATATTAAATTAAAATACAATTTCATTTTAATTCATCGATTTGTTTCGAAAATCGAAAAAAAGTGTGAATTAATTCAATTTATTAAATAAAAATACAATCTTTAACTTTTGTTTGGAGATTCGATCCGTATTTATTAATATATCCGGTGAGTTTATTCCAATTACTAAATGAAAATGAAATTCTATTTTTATTTTTAGATTCGTGGGATATCGATAGATCTAGTGAGTTTGAATCAATTTATCAAATTAAAATGAAATTTTGTTTTTATTTTTAGATTCGTTTTATAACTCAATATGTCGGATGAGTTCATTGGAATTACTAAATAAGAATGAAAGTTCATTTTTACTTTTAGATTCGCTGTCTGGCAATAGATTCAGGGAGTTTGAATCGATGAATTAAATAAAAATACAATTTTATTTTCAGTTTTTGGATTCATGCGATATTGGTAGATCCGGTAAGTTTCAATCAATTTATTAAATTAAAATAATATTTTATTTTATTTTTATCTTCGTTTTATATTTCAATACATCATGTAAGTTTATTTCAATTACTAAATGGAAATAAAGTTTCGCTTTTACGTTTAGATTCGTTTTATATCTCAATATATCTGGTGAGTTTACTCCAATTACAAAATGAACATGAGATTTTATTTTTATTTTTAGATTCATTTAATATCGATCGATTTGGTAAGTTTGAATCAATTTTCTAAATTAAAGTTTCATTTTTATTTTTAGACTCGTGTGATATCGACATATTCGGTGAGTCTGAATCAATGCATTAAATAAAAATACAATTCTATTTTCATTTTTAGATTCGTTTTATATTCATAGATCTGGTGAGTTGGACAAAAATTCTTTAAATTAAAAAACAGTTTCATTTTTATTTGTAGATTCGTTTTATATATTAGTATATATGAAAAGTTTGTTCTAATTATTGTACGAAAATGAAATTTTATTTTCATCCTTAGAATTGTTTTCTCGCAATAGGTCGGGTGAGTTTGAATCAATTTAGTAAATTAAAATATAATTTTCTTTCTATTTTTAGATGATTGTCGTAGGGTAATGTTTGATGAGCTATGAAATTCGTTCATTAACTATTTTGGTTGAATTATGTTTTACATGCGAAAGGGTGCTCATTAGTTTTGATGTGGTTGAATGTGAAGGAAACGGGTAAGTTTAGATGATTTTCGATGAAAAATTGTTTCTTTCGTTCATTTTTTAGGTGGAGAAGGCCGTTATATTTAGCTTCTTGGTGGTTTGGTAATGGTGCGACGAAGTGCATCCGGATAATTAAAGTTTTTCTCTAAATTCCGTGTGTTGCTGACCTTTAATGACTGTTCTAGTTATTTCTTGGTGCGAATAGATTCACAACAGAACCTCATTGAATGTCTGTGGCCGCTGTGAATGCCTGTTGCTGCTGGCAGAGAAGTGATGGATTTCTGTCTAGGCTAGTTTGGTAGAGCTTTAACCGCATTCGGAAACCTTTTCTTTGGGTTTCCAAAGAGGTATTTGAGGTTTAGCTATAATGGGTACTATGGGTTTCCGAGGTCTCGGAAACCCTTCTTCGGAAACCCTTAAAGGGTTTCCTATAGTAACAAACTCGGAAACTCTCTAAGCGTTTTCGAGAATACCTATTTTTTTTTAGAGTGTAGACATACAAGTGCAAATGTCTGTACGCTGCTTCTTATGAAGACTTTCATATTACTCACAAGCATAAAGAATGCAACAGCATCCTAAGATGAAATATCAGTACATTTGTTTAGTCACTGACTTATAGTGACTGTTAAAATAATCTTCATCTCAACACGTCAAATAAGTAATTAATAGATAAGACGACATTAGTAAAGTGCAATTTTATAAGGTTCACACCTATGTGTGTGCTCGAGAAGTATCTTATTCAATTTCAATTTTTATTTAGTATCATAATAAAAAACATATAATAAACAACCTTATTAATGTCGATGTGCACATGAATGGTAATGGTAGTCTTTTATTAGCAGCATGCATGCAGCACTTTTGCGTGATTTCTGAACATCGCCTATTTTTATGTAAATGTCGAATAAAAAAGCTCATTTTGAGTATAATATCGACATCCATCAGGCGAAGGCCTCGGTTGAGTATCGAGTACATAAAAAATGGTGCCGTATACCACCATATTGGTGTATGATCACAATATTCTTTTTCGACCATCCTAATTTCGTCTTCATCAATGTCATCTTGAAGACGACAGTATTCAGCAAGTTCTCTAACGGATTCTGTATCATCATCTTCTATATCCAATAGTGCTTCTTTTAATAATTGCGTGTACATAAATAATGGATCAATGCCATTAAAACTGATGGAGATCATAGCTCGATCACAATTTTCACGATCGATTTGTAATGCCTTGCAAATCGGTTCGATGCTTGTGTGTACACCTTTTACCTTTCTTATTTTTCTGACCCATTGTTCATGAACTGATTGATCGCCGCAAAACACATAAATTGATTCCACCTGTGGCCATGCTTCAATTTCTGGTATAATTTGTCGAGCCAGTGCACCAGAGACAATCATGAATACCTTTTCTTTCTTTATTGTACTGAGAAAATCAACGCATTCTTGAACATCCTTAAACCTTGTGACGGATGCTACGATTTTTCGAAAATGTTGTAGTAACTTTTTGAAATCATCATCTGATTCATCAAAATTGGCGTCAAGCCATATCAGCAGAAAATTTTGTATCACGCGGCGCACAGGTCGAGGTAGCGCAGCAGCACGATTGATGGTAGTAGTCATCGCCACTGCCTCACTAGAAGTAGTTTTTGTCGGTTTTTGTTTGTCCATGATGAATGGATGAATGAATGAATCCAATGAATGAGACGTGGTCTCCAAGTGTTTATATGACTTTTTATTCTTTCTGTTGATCGTTTTTTTGGCTTGCTGCTATGGACTTCAAGAGCGTCTTTTCTCGATTGTTCGTTTATTTCAAGAATGTGCTGCTGACGAAATGACGATGACGAAAGGGTAGAGTCTCTCTATACATCAAGCAAGAAGCAAGGAAGAATAAGAACGAAAAGAACTAAAAATAATGCATTGTCATCATGCATAGAAATAAAAGAACGAAGAATCATAAACAGAATTTTAAAATTTTGTTATTTGATCTGATTGCTGTTTATTTGATTTCTCAAGCTCTTTTCCTCACATAGTAAGTACGGTATTATTTATGTGTGCGCAGCTAGACGTCTAGGAATAGGAGAACAAACAGAAAACAAAAACTCGCACGTGTGGTGTGAGCGGTTGGATGTGGGTTTGGTTGTAGGTCTCCTCGTTAGGAGGGTGTGGGTGGGTGTGAGGGTGTGGATGGGTGTGGGGTATGGGTATGGGTGTGGGTGTGGGTGTGAGTGTGGGTGTGGGTGTGGGTGTGGGTGTGGGTGTAGGTGTGGGTGTGGGTGTGGGTGTGGGTGTGGGGTGTAGGTGTTGGATGTGGGGTGCGGGTGTGGGTGTGGGTGTCGATATTCACTTCATTCACAGCCACAGCCACACCCGAACCCATAGCCATAGCCACACCCAAACCCATAGCCACAGCCACAGTCACAGCTACATCAACACTTCACACCCACACCCACATTCTCGAGCTTTTAGCACAATCGTGTTCTGATCTTAACAATCAGAAAGTGATATCCTGCCAAGAAATCACAATTAAGTCATTATAACTAGACCAAGAAATAAAGCAATAGAGTTGGCCAAGTTCATCCTTTCTAGATGTCGACGTTGGTCATAAGTCACTTGAAATACAAGCAATAACCGCTTTCAATTTCTATATATCTTGATAAAATGGTTCTCCTTAACAACTTCAAATATTAAAAATTCGTGTAATCTATTCTCAATGAATGTTTACATTATGGAACTAGTGATGCAGGCAACTTTGTTGGTACACGCTGCGTGATAATTTATTAGAACTACACAAAGCTCTGAAGTGCTCTACAAAGAAACTTTTTCTGGAAAAAACGAAACATGAGATACAAACTCACAAATATTACCGTAGCTTGTGTTAATACACTATTGTCACTCCACTACCAATGCACACTCTTTGAGCTGACCAAAACTTTTTCTTACATGTAATTCCTACCTTATGTTAATACGACACTCCTAATAATAAATGAAATTGCGCATGTATACGGCTTATATATATATACATAAGCATTAGCGCCGTGTTTTTTCTATTTACTATGAAAAATGTATTCATTCGCGCAGTACTTGATGTAGAACGGATATGTGTGCAAAGCATGTTTAGTCGTACATTCAGCGAAGAATAAAAATGCATAGCAGTGTAGCCATTCAATTCATTCCATATGAAAGCGCACCCTATAGCTATTTACTCATGCTTCGAACAACGCAAATCGGCCAACATACACATGTACAGGCGGCCGATGCGCCATATGTTCTAGTTTTTTGATGTTATTGCACTGCTTGAAATCGCTAACTCGACAAGAACATTTGCTCTAGAAAATATGGTGTAATTGGATAATTGTTTGCTATCTTAGACATAGACAACAGGTGGCACGTTTAGAAAAGTGTGTATGCATAGAGCTCTACTAGCATATGTCATGCACGTACAATGTATTCACAACTTCAATCTGGCAAAACAAGTTAACCATGTATGGGTGCACGTTAATGTCTCAAGTTTTGCATATATAAGAGTGTCGATTGTACCGAAGTGTTCTTCGAGGTCAATGACACTGTTAGTCTTACCTTCAGAATAATTTCTTTATCTTCAGCGAGGCAAGTAGAATTTGATATGATATGAGGGTCGACGTTGTGTTGAAAAGTATTAAATCAACATCTAATGACATTATCTAGCGATTCTAAACGCTAAATCTCATTGAAAGGCTAAGACGATCGGCTTCCTTGTTTCAATCTTACATCGATTTGGAAGTCAGAATAACGAACCGTCTTAAACCAAAATAAAAATGTGGACTTTAGGAATATGTTGAAGAATTGTCAAGAAAAGCTATTCAGGGTGTGGGTGTGTGAGTATTCATTCATATAACAAATAAATGCCCACACCTACACCCTAGCCAAAACCGAACTTTACTTAAAATAGAATCTAGTGCAGGAAGCTTCCAATGATGGCTTCTTGTATCTTGTCTTGACCAGTACTTGACAGAATAACTATTTACATCGTTTCGACACGTTGCCACTTTTGTTAAACCATCAGCAAGGATGTATACCAGAGCAATGCAACGGCCTTGCTGGCATAAGGCTTCACTGAAATGTTAGCAAAAGGCAGCCGCCCTGACGTCATCTCGGGCATTTTAGCATTTTTAGATCATAAGAAATATTGAAGGTGAACTTGCGACTTACTTCATGTAACTCGCTGATGGAAAGAGATCTTTTGTCTTTATAAAATTGCAAAAGAGATAACTAGCTTATAGAACGACTACAATTTTTTCTTTATTTTTATTAGTTTTCTCAAAAAGATTATTGAATAATTATCCTTTGGTAAAGTATACATTATATACTCCCATGACATTTCATCTCCGTTTGGAAATTTCTTCTCTACTCATAGAATCTTCGCTTGCTTTATGTTAGAGCTTAAACCAGGTCTACCCACTGTCACGACCTCACACTCGACATAATCCACTTGTAAACATTCACAATCATACCTATGATGACAAAGCGTTAAAATAACCAGCACCCTCAGGCCAGAATTAAAAATCGAGAATGAAAATCAACTTGCTAAGACATCTATTTTCTTTTCTTTATGTTGCAGAGTGCATGACAACGCATTTTTTTCATAATTCTTACCGATCTCTCACCGTTCTTTTGTGCTCTTTTCTTTTTGCTTTACATCAACATTCTTTCCGACTATTCATACTTTTTATATCTTTTGTCCTCTCGCTCTTACCTCTTTTTTTTTGCAAACACACCATACATCCCATAAAAAAAAAGAAAAATGGCTGAGAGCAAGAAAGCCATCAAATTATACAGAATGGCAATGTGTACGTGTACCAGACGAGTTCGGCGTGTGTTAGAGGAAATGGGTTTTTGCGTATGAAATTATTCTCGTTGATTTAAGCAAGGGTGAACATAAACAACCAACTTACCTTGCTATGCATCCGTTTGGTCAAGTTCCTCTACTTGAAGATATCAATGGAACAAAGATATTTGAATCCAGAGCTATCATGCGATATTTGTTAAAGAAATCTTCAACCGAAGGTAATGGTCGAGGTGAATAAAAAACGAAGTTATTTTTTACACATATTCTGATAGATCCTATGGTACTGATTCTGAAAATCCACTTTTTTCCATTGACCGACCGATCGAACTTCTCTTCCATAGGAAAAATGCAAAAACCTGAAAGTTAAACTATCGACATAGCATCGAAATTAGTTTATCGTGACTTGCGTTAAAAACTAGTCTAACAAAATATGATTTTCAAATTTATCGAAGCACTTTTGACGCTATCAATTTGTATACGTTCTACCCAAACTAAGAAATCCTTCTTGCATCCTAGATAGATTTCAAAAAAGTTACCCATCTGTGCCGCTGAATTAAATATAGTTTATGAATTAGAGCGTTTTCGCGGAAAAAAAAACAAGTTTGTCAGAGTTTTCCAAAGATTCAACTATCTGACAAACCCTGATGGAAGATTCTGAAAACAAAGAGATCATATTGGTTTTTTTCTATACGACACCCAGGTGCAAAATTGCAGCCTCCAGATGCCAAAACCTATGGTCAAATGAAACAAGAAGGCATTTATAAAGGAAACCGGACGCAATATGGAATTAAGGTTGACCAAGACCAGCAAGTTCAAAAAAGGGAGAAAAGTTTCAAAAGCCGACTTTTTATTGGTTGTCCTTGCTGGATGACTATTAATGGTTAAATGTCGAATATGAAAATTTTAATCGTGAGGCTGCTCCTCTTGTGTTCAAAACGCTGTGGAAACCAAAGATGAAGCATTTGGGTGAAGTTGATCAGAAACTGGTAGAAGAAAAAAGAAAGAAATTGGAAGGTGTCGTAGAGATTCTCGATACTCATTTGGAAAAGAATCAATACTTCGCTGAAAATGAATTTACTTTGACTGATATTATTTATTTACCATATACCGAAAATCTGATCAGAGCTGGCCTTGGTGATCTTTTGTTATCAATGAGTAATTTTTCTTTATGATAGAAGACGTGTAGTGAATGATCAAGCTGGAAGTTATGCAAAACTCAACAGGAAATTGACTTTTAGAACACTCATTTGAAATACTGTAGATTATAACTTAGTCACATTTCTCTCGGTTGTTCTTCATTTTCAGTTTCTTCGAAGCTTTCTATGTAGCACGTATTTGTTATCTCAAATCTAAATTCATATCAGCTAAGGGAATCGTCAAATGGTATGATTCTTGTGGTCTTGTATGATCATAACAAGGATGAATATAGTTTATCATACCATAAAATCTTTTTAAAAAAATATTTGATAATAAAACGAAACACAACGTGCTGTTAAAGAAAATATTAACATTATTTGTATATTCATTCTTTTAATCTTAGACTCACATTCATACTCGCACTCTTCTTTTTGATAATTTGAAACATGATTGTTCTTTAGTTGATAATAAAGTGAGACAATTCAGTTAAAATATTGTCAATACATCTTTCGTATTAGAGAATGATTATACGGAATCGATTGGTTGTATTTTCAATATTTCAAGAATATCATTTACAACTATGTTATGCATCAGATAAAAATATTATTCGTAAAATATATGAAAACATTGTCAAATGATACGGATAGATCATATGTCCAGTCATTCTCACACTTAACAAAGAAAATACTACAACTTAATAGAAAATATTGTAGAAAAGAAAAACAATGTCTAAGTACTATTGAAAATAAACACAGTTTCAACAACCAAACAGGAGCTACAGAATGAAAGTCAACCTCAAATGTATGGTTTTGCTTTTGCTGTTCACATTAGTAATCAAGAAAACCTAACTTAGACTTTACTAGTAGGAAATAAGTCAGAATTGCATGTAACTCATACCACACAATACGCTTGATTGCTATACACACTCAATTTTGAATTGTTGGTATTCATAATTATATAAACCAATTCAACTCAAATAGTAAATAATGAAAAAGAGTATCAATACAGCAACACAAAGTAGAGATTTATATCATTGTATACATACAATCCCGTTCAAATTGAATTTGTTTTTCTCACTTCAATTATTTTATTACTGGTCCTACATGACAACAAGGTTGTTTATTATAAACTAAATCACATATAACATTCATTTAAAATACATTTAGAATTTACTTCTGTAGAGAGCATATTCTTTTCTTTTGATTGAAAAATCAATTACGAGCTGATCATCATGGTAAAAAAAAAGAGTAAAGCAAGATATTTTGAAGATGTTAAGATTTGTCTCGATCTGTAATATATTAGGAAAAATGCTCTAGAATTTTATGTGAGATTCATTTCATACGCTTTTATCTTTGTTAAAGTCCCAAATGAATATAAACTATGCACATAAGTTGAAAGATCAAACAGCGTATACAGGATATTTTCTACAGGTCGAATAATTGTATGATGTTATAAAACAGTCAAGAAATTGGAAAAGTTAAAACTCGAAAACTCTCTGAAATCTTTTATTCTGTAGCTTTTGACAATAAATCGATAAAATGTGAAAAGGTTTCCTGATGTAGATTAACAGAGTACTATGTTTTCAAGCTTTAGTCATGTATTTTTACTCAACATAACTACTAAGCAAAGCGTTAATGAAGTTTTTATAATAATCATTATGAAATTGTATTCTCTCATCATAAAACACATGTTTTGTCGGTCTACTTCCCTCTAACTTTGTCTAAGTTGTTACGAAACTAACTACAGATATGTCAAAAAACGTGCTTCACAGATGTATTCATTCGCTTTCGTTTGTACACTTTTATTACGGAATTTTAACTTTTTTTCAATATCACGAACTGATTGAAAATCCACTGAGAATTCGAATTAACTGTTCAAACATATGTTTTCATCTTACCCGAGAAAATTCGTCATAGAGCTCAATGAAAATGAAAAAGATGCTTAACGAGAGTTTCAATTCTTGTAATTTTGATTGTATGGAGAACCTGGCAAGGATGACTTAAGAGCAAAAGAATATTTGAGAAAACGTGACAATTTCAATGCCATCTGCTTTTGAAGATTTATACGCTCGATGATAATCATTATCATCATGTTTTAATCCTTGATTTTTATTGTTTTTGTTTTCAAATTGTTGATATTGAATTGATATGTTGAAAAGTAAGTAACTGAATGATATCTTCAATATAAAATATTCCCGAACGCTAATCGTTCTTCCTTTGACTTTTATTATTAAACAATCGCAATATTATTGATGGAATAAAGTTACATCAATCGTTAGTAAACAATTATTAAAAATAAATAAATCATTCTTATGTTCAATATTTTACCATACTCAACGTTCGAATAACTTGTAATAGAGAATAAGAATCAAATATATCACAAAGTAACATATTTTGATCAAAGCAAAAGTAGAAATACAAACTTTTATGCCACTGATGGCTATATCGTCTCTATTTCTGCAAGCTATCAATTTCATTCTTATTGTAAATTAATCGATTAAAATATTTAAAAGACGATGATGATTTATAGTAAAAAGCGTACTTCTTGTCGTCATATTCTTCGAGTAGCTGTCATAAAAAACCTGAGTGCATCATTCAATCAAGCTCGTTAATTTATCTCTGATTTACAGTATTGTTGAAGTCTTTCAGTGAATAGAATGAATTACTTTAAAAATAACTCGAATTGACTGGTAACTTTCCCTACATGATTGTAAAGCATGAATATTTTGTCGAGTCTGTGTGACGATAGGAAAAAAAAGTGAAGTCATAGTATAGTATACATTTCCCCCATCTATGATTTACTGTCTCTTTTCGTTCTTTTAGCTGTTCGATCAATGAGTAATAGGACAATCAATGCAAAGGTAATATTTTGATGGGAAAAAATAACTGTTTTAATCATATATGCTCATGAGTCATTTGACGTAAAGGGATAAATGTACACAAGCCCAACTTATGTAGTAATTTATACAACAAACGTCGATACATTAGTGCCATTCTTGTTATTAGCACACAATATTTCATAGCAATACAGCGACTAAACGTAAGTCTTTTGAAATTGTATTCTCTTTAGAAGGCTTTCTTCATCATCGATAGTCAGCAGCTTTTTCTTTCCTTAAATAGAACCACTAAGTTTGTATAGTATTTTTTTGTTCACATCATTATCATTGTTTTCCTACTGACAAAAATGTTCCGAAGTTCTGTGTGCAGTGAACAGGAAATATCAAGAGAGAAAAAGCAAATTTTAGAAGATTCTAAAAGATTTTGGGAGAATAAATGAATCACTAAGTTCGGCTAGGTCCTTTTCAAATGGTTTTCTTTTAACTTTATATTCATCCATCATCATTGTAGCCATCCATTTGTTTAAGATTGCTAAGGAAGATCTTCTTTATTACACAATGCATTGTACTAGATGATATTCACTAATTTACCTACAGGATTAAAGTCTATGTCCACATAAATAAAATCACATAGACGAATCAAATGCAGCTGTACAAAACTGTATTCAAGTTTGTCTAGAAAGCTCTATGTACGTGACGCTATGATTCCGTTCATTATGATCCAATGAGAGGTAATGTGTTAATAAAACCTTTCATGGCATTTTGCACATCATTTTACACTACATATTATATGTATAAGGGAATAGAATTCGAAAGTTGTTTCATGTTGTGTACTAAAAGCAAAGGAAGTAAAAAATACTTTTTATATCCAGACAACTCAGTAATAATTCATCATTGGAAATAAATGTTTATGAAATTTGTTTTGTTTAGAGGTTGTTTATATAACTTACAATAATACTTATTACACCACAACAAGACGGTAGCAACGGATATTCTTTGCTTGATCAAACGTGCGCAACCAAAAAAATAGGTGAATAATGAAGTCCAATGTAGATCAGGTATGGAACGCTTATAGAACTGCATGAAAAATCTATTTTGCATAAAAAATTGAAATAAGGGCGATAAGATGCGAGCATTTTTTTAAAACAATCACGTAGTAATGATGAAGTAGTACTGTTTAAACGGTGGCAGTTGTAGTCCATAGAGCTATTAATGTCTAGTGCACGAAAATGCTAAGATTTATCGCTGTTATTTGAGTTAATCTATTAGTTGCTCAAAATTTCCTATAGAACATAGATACTCAAGTTTTTCTTTCAACGATTAGTCTTATATAGTAATCGTTCATACCCTTTTAGTTTCTTTCCAAACACTTGTGAACATAATTTTTCTTCGAATAGTCTTTTCAAGTAATCTATGTTTGATCAAATATATTTATAAACAAGATAGGTCGTGAAAAGTGAATGATGCTGAACCGTGAAATATGGTTCGTATTACATAATTCCAATGATTCTTAATTCAAAACAGTGGAGGGTATGAGTGTTCGTGTAGCCATTGTTTTCCCTTTAAGCACCGCCACACCCACCAACATCCTCGTCGTTCTGACTTTTTTCAAACTATTGTCTTTTATTTTGAACTAGAAAATGTAATACATCCTGAACCGATGTTTCTCAAAACGTACAAAGTTTGGTGTCATGAAGTTTTCGCTGTTGAAAAGTCTATTCCACAAAATTTGTGCACATTAAGATAGGCTATTTTGGTGTAGATCGTTCAGATGAAACACCCTCAAGAGACGTTATAATGAATTGTGATTTTTCCTCTGTTTTTAGCTGTCCAATACGAACTACAAAATGATTTTACTTGCTGCTTTTTTTATTATTATCATCATTCACAATACTCTCAACTGGCTATTGAGACCAACTTGTTCGTCGTCATTGACAAATAACGATGATTTTCTTTTCGATATTGTTTATACTTATGTCAATGGTAGTAATGAAGACTATACTCGACTGAAAGACTACTGGTTTTCTGTCGACAAACAACATTTGGGCAGTGATCGTCTGCAAGAACGTCACAGCACTACATCGAGTCTATCGAAAGATAACAATGAATTATGTTTTTCACTGCGAAGTATTGAAAAGTATATGCCATCATTTCATGGTCATATCTATGTTGTAACCGATCAAATACCAAATTGGTTAGATATTTCAAAATCAAAGTCACAACTCCGAGTGATTTCAACTCGAGAAATCATAGATAAGAAGTATCTTCCAACATTTAATTCTCATGCTATAGAAGCTAATCTTCACAAAATTCCAAATTTGAAAGAATTTTATCTTTATTTTAACGATGATTACATACTTGGACGTCCAGTTTCGATCGATGATTTTTTCCTCGATGGAAAATGTCCAGTCATTTATGGTGACGATCGTTTAACATCAAACACTAATGTTACATTGAATATTCATAAAAAAGCAATGTTGAATACAAACTTTTTACTTGACAATTTCCTGACTAATACAAATAGAAACGTGAATACAAGTGATCGACATTTTCTTCCACATGCTCCACATCCAATCAGAAAATCAATTGCTGAAGAGGTTTGGTCCTCGAAGTTCACCAAAATTCATCGTGAACAATCATCACATCGATTTCGTGACATGAATGATGTTCATCCAACTTATTTTATTTCGCGATATTTAATTGAACAGTCGAACGGATGTGTCGAAGAACGACGAATGAAAAGTGCTTGCTCATCTGATGAAGAAGATTTTTGTAATCAAGTACTTAAGAATAGTTTAAAACAGGCACGGCTATTTTTTGACAGACTTCGTTATCGACCACAAATGCCAAAATTTCTAAGTATAAACGATCGAACAAGTACACACTATATACATCGAGGCAGAATTTATAAGGAATTTCGACGCTTTTTAAAAGAAATGTTTCCACATAAAAGCAAATTCGAATTGAAAGATTGTACCCTGTAAAAGAAAGTAAAACATTTATGAATAAACAGAAAGAGATTCAATGATTAATTTTAAAAAATCAATTGGTGATTGCAAATTATACTACATTGCTGTCGATTTCAATTTACACTATGTCCTTCTCTCTCAGTGGAAGAGTTCTCAAATTAGATTTAACGATTTAGTTTATTAGGATTTTCCTTTTTTTTTAGGGCAAAATGTATAAGGTAAGGATGGAAAGGTGAATTAGATCCATCATGTGTATCAAGAGAAAAAAAGCATCATAATTACCTCAATGGTTCACGAAAATGCATGTAAATAAACAAAACGAATGTGTCTAGAATGGATATGGATAAGCCGCGATCATGCACTTGCCACTTATTTCGAGAGCCTCATCAAGTAACTTCTAATATTCTACATTTTCCGACTAATTAGAATTTAAAGAAAACAAATTTCATTGATGAATGTTGAAGAACATTAAATAAGAGAGGTTTCATGAAAGGATCATCCGAATTCATTGAGTTTCACTGAAAACACGTATAGGCTTTGATTTTCTGTAACTATTGTGGAAAGATCATATATCGTACATATATGCCAAAGACCAAACACTAGTAATCCAGATCAACAATACATGTTACTTTTTTTTTCTTGTATTAAAAGGTGAGATCATTGCATGAAATAAGGATCAATTTGGATTTTGTTCTACATGAAGATGCAAGTCATCTTCAAAAACAAACATCCTAAAGAGAATTGAGATCGAAAATATGGCACATAGGCCCAAAGAGTAAATTTTCAACGACTAGTATGACAAACAACTAGGAAGACTGTTTCAATTACAAAACTGCTTTGAGACAGAGTCATTTCCCAACATGATCGAAAGAAAATATTGCTAACAAGACATTTCAAAAGAATAATCACAAATACACGAAAATATCCTGCACACATCTACAGAAAAGGACAAATAAAATGAACAAGTTCATTTTTGATGATTTCGAATAATGAAAATCGTTTATAGTTGTGTTTTAGTCTCGAATGAATTTCTAAAGACAATCTAAGAAGAGTGTGAA
>CAJNOP010000267.1:144154-222561 GCA_905250075.1 Rotaria sp. Silwood1
TCGATAAAAATAGTTGAACAACAGAATAGATGCAACAAAGAAAAGTGGAAGTAGATAGAAATGTGAGAGAGCGGAGATTATGCTAATGACAGAAAAGAAGATATTGGGTACAAAAGTATGCTATGTAAACCTAAAGAAGTTCGATTTCATCCTTCATATATGACATGGCAGACACAGCTTCACAAACAGTATTTTGTATTAGATATAGCATATAGAATAACTAGCTGCTTTTCAAAGTTAATTGATTTCGTCGAAAGTTTTGCAAATTCAATTAGATGTTTTATTGTTATTTGATCTTGGCTTATGATGTTGCTTTCAGAATAGTTTCTTGATAATGTTGATAAACACAATAATAATAGTTACTTTTAAGAGTACCCGGTAATTATACTCATGAGCAATATCAAGAAAAGATGTTGAAAGTAAAATACTAAATAGCCATGAAACATCTAAACAAATTAGCAAAGCTATCGTCGTAAGTGCTTACTATCAAATAGTAACCAGTTATTCAATCTACCACCTTTATTTTGTATTATTATTATTCAATATGAAGAAGTTAAACATAATGTTAAAAGATTTCATCAAGGATTAAAGATAAACAGTGAAAAACTGCCTGGCTTCTTTTGGATGTTGGTATGATTGAAGAGAATTTCCACACCTACACCAATATTCTGGTCGTAGATATATATGGCACGCTCTTGGCAGAAGAAACTTTTTGTTGTCTATATGCTGTAACGCATCGAAGTATCATCTAGACTGTCTCATGTTTCAATACATATGCATATATAATTTTTCTCTATGAGATTCTCCTCCAAAGTTCCAACATATTTCCGCATGGCTATTTCAAAAAATTTCTTCGCAATAATAGCTAAAATGGAATCATCAAGTATACGTATAATCTTTTAAGTTAATTGAATAATGTTTATGGAGCAAGAAGTACAAAGATTGTAATGAATCAAGCCTTTCGTGTTCAGACACGAGTTGCCTATATAATGGATCATGATTTGGTGTCATTCAATCGAAACAATAGAAATACAATGAAAAGCTTTTAATATAATGTTACATAGCATAGCATAAAATCGGTATGAATCTCTATAGAATATCTTTGCAATCTAACGAATTTATTAAAATGTTACACTACTAGATATAAAAGAAGGTTTCACGTTGCGGAAACGACACAGTAATTTTGGTAGTCGAACTTTCTCAGTCAAAGATCATAGGTCCACGAAAACCCAGGCCATATTGTGTTATTATGTCCTTTCGAATCTTGATACCATGAATGACAACCATCCAATTGCCAGACAGTGCTCTTTAGTTTCGATTGTATTTCTTCATTGAATTTGTCGCTAACGTTTTGTTTCACTGCCAACGCTCGAATGCCATTCTCTTGCATATAGACCAATGCTTCCATAATATACTTCAGTTGTGGTTCGATCATGACTAGTACAGAATTGTGTCCAAGTTCTGTATTGGGGCCAAGAAGAGGAAGCAGATTGGGAAAGTTAGGTACGGTAACGCCACGATATGCCTTGAAACAAAGCAACTATACTAGCTTATTTATTTTACTATTTCATTGAACAAGTTTGAACGCACTTCAACAATCACAACAAGGAGACAAATGAACGGTTTTAGAAGGAAAAAATGTCGATTATCAGCATATCATAGATGAAACAGGCACCGATGATCAAACGATGCGGTCGTCCAAAAACCAGACCGGTTCCATCTCTCCTTCACTTTCGTTTATATACATAAAAAAACCTGTATTCTACATATTTCTATTAATCATCTCCAAAGAGTAATATACCTGCACGGTTTGTGACCATGGTTTCTCAAGCGATTGGCCTTGAATACCGAACATAGGAATATGAAGTGAATGAACTTTGAAACCTGTAGCCCAAACGATAATATCAACCGGATACTCATTTCCATCATAAGTGACAATCGAAAATGCTTTTAATTGACGTATACAATTTGTAACAAGCGTAACATCAGGTTGTTGTAACGTCGAATACCAATCATTACTGAATAATATTCGTTTACAGCCGAAATCCGATGTTGGAATCAATTTCTGGCGCAATTCTGGACTTTTGACTTGACGAAGAAAGCATGTTTCTGACGAGTTTTTGAGCAACGACGCGATTAGACCATCGATAAACGAATGAGAAAACAGTAAACTCACGTCTCCAATAGCTGCAAGCCTGAAAGAATTTTTGAATTAGTGGAACAGTGGTGATAATATACTTTTGGAATGGAGTCACTGTTCGATTCTTTAAATTAGTAATCCAAGCTGCTGTTCTTTGAAAGACGTATATATGTGAAATACCAAAATTTTCATGTAACTGAGGTATGCATTGTATAGCACTTGAACCAGTATCGACAACTACAACTCGTTTTTCTTTAAAATTAATTTTATCATTTCATTCAGTTGTATGACACATTTCTCCTTCAAATGTTTCAAATCCTTCAATATCTGTTGGATATGATGCATTCGATAATAGACCATAGGCTCCAATAAGATGACGGCCATAATAATATTTCTCATCGCCACTATTTTTGTGTACTGTAGTCACTCGCTATAGTTGCCGTTCATCAAGCCAATCACATCGAGTAACTGTCGTATCAAAATGAATATATGAACGGATACCATAGTTGTCTGTACATTTTTCTAAATAGTCAGCAATCTCAGATTGACGACTATAATAATGACTGCATTGTGGATTAATTTCAAATGAATATGAATACAGATTCGATGGAATATCGACTTGACAATCTGGATATCGATTTGCATACCATGTACCACCAACGTGTGAATGACGTTCTAATACGACAAATTTCGTAGCATAATTTGAAAATACAACTTAATTACAAAGTAACATCCCTAGAGAGTCTAAGAAAGAAGAATTCGTGAAAAACTCAATAACTCAGTCACAATACAACATCATCAAGAATTCTCTAAATATTGACTTTATTCTAATGATTCGCTATTGTTGAAGAAAACATAGAATAAAGAACGTTCAATCTTCTAAGATTCATTTCCACATAAGAATCTCTTTGAAAATAGAAAAAAAAAGATCTTTTTGTAAATCAATCAAAGTTCATAGGCTTGATAATATATCTGTCAATTTTTTTCATAAAAAATAAAGATTTGAATCTATTCTCTAACAACAAAGAAAAATTCAGCTCCTTTAGTTGAATCACAGTATGAAATAATCAATTTTCGTTTTAATAAGTGAATTCTACGATACCATGAACAAATTCATTTTGATCCGTGAAAAAAAATATCAAAGAAAAAAAAAAACTCAAATCATAATATATTTTGCATCTTTTTACAAAGAAAGACTGCTACTAATATTTCGATACGATTGATAGATCAAATCAGAATTATATATAGAGGCCAAAACTTTTTTTAACTCGAAAGTAATTTATGTAAATGACGATTTTTAGTTATTCAATCATTTGAAGTCTGTTCAATGAATAATCCAAGTTCATTCAATTTTTGTCCAGTGTTGAGTTTTTCTGTAATATCTCTGATAGATTTAGTAGAATAAATTGATTGACCAAAATTTTGCAATAAGGGTATGAGTATGGATAAGTTTTACCAATAAAATACCATTTCACTTTCAACTATACTGCTTGTGATCAGTAAGTATTAAGAGACTTGCATCTGTGTTTCATCACTATGATGTGAAACTATTTGAGAGTACAAGCATTTATTCAATTGAAAACTATTCTCGATGACTGAAAACTTTAATTAATATGTTTTTTTTTATAAGCTTTGAGAGGCAAAGAGATTATACTTGAACAAGTACATGAAAATAAATGCAAGATTCAATATTCAGAATTAAATATTGTGTAAAGAAAAATTTAGATTTGTTGAATGATTACATTTTTCTTGGCTTCAACAAGTCTAGCCAATTTGAAAGCAAAGCTAATCATAATTATCTGCAAAGATATTGAAGTATATTATTAAGAAAAAATAAATGAGATAGAATACTTACTGTAAAAATGAAAACACTAATACATATAAGAAGAAAAACGAAAAGAAAGTGTGAGACACCAACCATGACACCCTTGATGACGGCTTTATCGACAGAATTTAGAGCAGTTGAGGTAACAACAGTTGAGTTTGAAAATGAGGTGACAACAGTTGAGTTTGTAAATGAGTTTAAATCAATTGAATTTATAGCAACAAAAGCAACACTTGTAAGAGCTAAACCTGCGAGAACACCCATGAAGACAAATACAAGTACAATACTCATGCCAATAAGCATGATCACACCCAGCCAAGCGAACTAGAAGTCGAAAATTAAAAAAATTAGTTTTAATTCGAACATTTCATTGAGATAATATTAATCGAACAACTTTTCTAAACAGATTTTTGAAAATACCGAACATCAATGAATGTATCAAAGACCTTGACAATCGACAAAACTATCAAAAGTCACTTTTCCAGATTTTTTTTTTGCATAATCCTATGACATTAAAACTCAATAGTTTTGTTCATGTAAAAATGGTGTTCAAATACAGTGAATCTAAACTATTAAAACAGTGCGGTATGTTCGCAAAACTTCGTTAATCATACTTTAAAAACATTTAGTTGTTTAACATGTCTTTACCGTTCAAATTCGTTTTTTCAGACATATCAAGCAGTGATAACAGTTTGAATGTTTTCAATGTAAACCTGTTTTTATAATTCACAAATACTTCATGTCAATCATACAACGTAAAATAGTTTTACTAACAATGAAAAGATTAAATAAAATAATACAAATGCTTGATAGTACACTTTTAAACAGCATTTCATAGATGCTCATCTGTGGTTGATCTAGAATGTTAATAAGAGAGACAAACACTTTTTTTGGAGGATATAGTCGATGTTGGACAGAAAACGCTATTCAAGGTTCAGCTGAGGTAACATAAAGTCGTTTTTCGTTTGTTGTTTTCAGAAAAAATGCTCAACAGTGGGCACGATCATGCTGTCACTTCTCTCAATTCGATATTGATTAAAAGTTTCTTGATTTTGTTAAACTTTCTTTACATTGTATGTGTTGTGGTCAAAATTAAAATTCAGTTAAATTTCAAATTTGCCCAGTCAGAATTAAAATTTTAATTTTGACTGGATAAAATTAAAATTCTTTGTTTAATGCAAAGAAAAAGGTAAAGAAAAACAAATAGTTTTAGCAGCGACAGCTTATATATTTCAAAAAAATTATCAACAAATATTATAAGTGTGGGTGCAATAGAGACCTTGTAATAATGTCAATTTATATTTACTCTCAATTTAATTAATGCGTAAATTAAATTATCAGTAATTTAAATTTACAATAAATTTAAACTATCTTTTTATATAATTTAAATTTAAACATAAGTTTAAATTATCATAATATATATTTAAAATAAAACTATATTTTGTTTCATAATTTCCATTTAAAAATAAATTTAAATTGTCTTAAGCTAAAATTGTCTTATGCTAAATTTATTTTACATATAAATACTGATACTTTAAATTTATTTTTAAATTTAAACTATGAAAAAAATTTAATTTATATTAAACTTGATTATCGATGATTTAAATTTATTTAAGTTAATATGACAATGACAACCCTAAGACCTTGCTGCTTTCACATTCATCTACGCCCATACCCACACTCTTCAAAACCAAGCATCCTCACCCACATCCATACGCTTTATTATCAAAATATTTACTTATTTCTTTTCATGGAAAAAAAGAATTTTAATTTTGTCCAGTTAAAATTAAAATTTTAATTCTGACTGACATTATGTTGGACAAAATCAAAATTTTAATTTTGACCACAACATATATATATATATATATATATATATATATAAAGATTGTTCAATGTGAGAAGAGACTGCTTCATCTTTGTCTTCCTTCTTATCGTTCCCTTTTCCTCTTCTCTTATCGCTTGTGGATACATCGGGTATTTCCAGTCGTACATGTCTGTTCGACCAGTAGATATGACAGATCGTGTATTGGAAAAAACTCAAAAGACATTACATACCACGCGCAAGCCTGTTTCAGAATATTTAGAAGTGACGAATAGTCCAAAGCCGTAGAAAAGAATTGACAAAAGAGGTAGACCAAGCTCTGCACTTCCTTGAGGATTTGCTATACGATTCACGATTCCAACAATTGTATTGCCCAAACAAAGAACCTACAAAATTTATTTTAATATCAATAAAAAACCAATACTTTAAATATATTATTAATGCTAAAGAGTTCTATAAGAAGAAGAATATACACAGCCATAGGTTAAACCTAGTTGAGCTCAATTTTTGCATCTCAAGCTGGTCTCTCAAAACCCTTAATAACATTTTCTTACCTGAATTGGAACTTAACCTCGAGAACACAAATATTTTTTTCAGTCATTTATAGTTGACGACTAACACATTTTGCACATAGTTCGTATAATCATTACTACCCAAGCAGACAAGAATTTGGAAAAACGCGTTTAAACCCTACAATCTGGAACCGTGATTGTGATCCACTCACGCCCAAAAAAATAACGCCGTTTTTTGCGTGTTTCGCGTTTTTTTGCGCTTAATTTTCACTTTCTGGCCGTGAAACCAGCGAAAACCCCACTTTTTGAGCGTTAAAATGTGCTTTTACTTCTGAAGTTTTCTGGAACTTAAAAATCAAGCGTTTTAGCGCTCAAAAAGTAGGGTTTCCGCCGGTTTCACGGCCAAAAAGTGAAAATTAAGCGCAAAAAAACGCGAAACACGCAAAAAACGGCGTTATTTTTTTTGAGCGTGAGTGGATCACACTCGTGGTTCCCGATTGTAGGGTTTAAACGCGTTTTTCCAAATTCTTGTCTGCTTGGGTAGAGCAAGTCAAATCCATTCTGGTCTTAGATTTCATGTAGAATGAGTTGGTTTTCATTCTAACTTTGGCCAATATAGATTAGACTAGATTAAATCAAACATATATCTTCTATTGGCTCACGCTACTTTAAGAGTTCATCCCATGATACTCATCAAAGGAATGGTTCATTTCAAGTGACGAAAAAGTCACACACGAAGGCCTCTGTTACTAGAGAACTGTACTATTAATATTTTCTTATAATCTAATGTCGGCGTTAGATGTAAAGATGGATTAGTGTAAGACGGATAACATGAGAATGGAAACAGCTATCGACCTGTGATTTTTACCATTCGCAAAAGAAGTTCAGAGGACGTCTTCTTATAGGAATTGACCCAATGTCGTTGACCAGACAGAGTGTCGGTTTTCTGTACAGCCTCATAAAGATGTAAATGATCAGCATGAATTTTTTGACTTGAAACAATTATTCATCGATTAGCTGGACATAGACTTGGTATAACTTTTTCACCGCATGAACACAAACAGTATCGACATGAGGCTTAAGTAATACTATAGGGTTAGTTATTAATGATCCTTATAGAATATTCAATTCAAAAACTGACTTGGGTGTCACACCATTCTGAGCTATTTTTTGAAAGACTAACGTTACTGAAACTCTGTCTATTCAATGGCATTTGATGAATTCCTACAAGAAGACGTTTCAGGAACTCCTCTTTCGAATGGCGAAAATCGTAGGTCGCTAACTGTTTCCATTGTCGAGTTATTCGTCTTACACCAGCCTATCTTTACATCTGTCGCCGACATTAGCCTTGTGCAGTGTTAATAAGATGGTTAGTGTTACCCTATCAATGATTATTCTACACACTTTTTCAAACATGCGAATAAAAATATTTCATTTGAAAAAATTATTATTAATATTTACTCGAAAACAACCTCGAAATATTATACAATTATAAATGTATTTGATTATTTCATCCCTGTGTTATCATAGAAAAGTATATTTTTGATTATTAATGAAAAAAAAGTAATATAAACTTACAAGACAAATGCCGAGCATAGTCAGAAGAATCTTGCGAGGTCGTTGTACTTGAGGATCTTCAGCAAGTGTTAATGGTCTGACAGTAGGAGCATAAGGAGTATCTAACATAACTACTTTTTCGGTTCCTAGTGCGTATTGCATTTGAATGATGTGCAGTTGTTTAGTCTTCTGAATAAATGAACGAGAACGTAGAGACAAATAGAGCAGTAGCGAGAGAGAAAAATAAGGGAAAGAAATATGAAAAAAGATATTTTTGTTTCTTCTCGATGGTTACAAAATATATAGAACAGCAAAAAAAAATGCGATCTCATGACGATGTTAATAGAATGCTATATGCAGAAATGCAAAAAACTGAATCCATGCCTGTCGTCCCATAAAAACAAGTTCATACACAATAAATTAGTTTTACCATCATCAGAAAAAAAAATACTAACGTAGAAGCAGAGGTGCAGAATCTTCCTCATGCGCCCCCGCGCGGGGAGGGAAATTTTTTGAAAAACTCAAATAATAGGGAAATTTTGGAAAAACCCGCTGGCCAAAAAAAAAAACAGTGGGGAAATTTTTCAAAAAACTTTTTTGCGTGGGGGAAATTTTTGGATTTTTGGAAGATTCTGCACCTCTGCGTAGAAGTGAAGAGAAGACACACTGAAACAGCCCTACACGCATAAGATCAAGAAAATGAAAGATAGAGATAGAGAAAAAAGGATGAAAGAAAAAAAAGCGACATATAGTAGAAGCTACAAGAGGAGGAAAATAACTCAAGGGAGAAGAAGAGAGACGTGCGACAGAAGGAAAACATACATCAGCGCAGAAAACGAATCTTCTTTTACTCATTCTGTTCGTTGTGCATGGCGTGCTTTCTTCTCCAATTCTGCTTCTTCTTCTCTGTTCTATCGCTCGTTTTTTTTGTCGTTTATCATCCGATGTTGATGATTCATTCATTCGGATCTGACACTAAGTGTTGTGCCAAACCTTCAGAAAAAAACAGCAGTAATACTAAATGACTAGTACGGTTGAACCAAATTTCGAACGCGCCAACAACTCCTTGATCAAGAAGCGATAAGCGATATTGTTACGCCAATTCAAACATTTTCCCAGTCCTGTCAATGACTGGTGTTTTTCTCGTGTTCAACTAGAGTGGATAAAAACAAGAGATCAATGTATTTTGTGACGGCGTCACCAGAAATTTAAGCCTGGAGAGGCTCAACCCTCCTCTCAAGCAGAATTTTGACCTCTTTTAGTCACCAACTATTTTTAGATACGTCGAAATGATATTGCTAAATTCTAATGCTAAGATCGCACCGAAGCTAAAAATCTATGTGTGCACAATAGCTATCCTAGGTACATAGGAATCATCCATTAAGAAAATCACTTCTCTTGGTCTTTCAGCTTGAAAACACTTTCAAAAAAAAGCCTACTTATTCAAATATATTGCTTGACTTTATTGAGTAGCAATTCATTAAGTAAATATATGAAAACTAGAAATGAATATATGAATATCAAGAAAATAGAGCACAACACATATTTCATACACAACCAACAAATATCTAACCTATTGCAAAGGGTGTGGGTGTTGGTGTCCCTTCTTGATTCACAACCACCTCCACGCTTAATGGAAGTAAACTGTTTGATTTTGTTTAATTATTTTCTCAAAGTTAAGCAACCATAAGTCAGTAAAAAGATTCTAAACATACATTTCAGACTAGCATTACAATCGGATTCAAAGTGACCGATTTTGGTATACTTCAATGGCATCTAAATATTCGAAAAATGAGCAAACATATTTAATAATACTTTTTAATTTAGTGTTTTGTACGAACGTCGATTTTGTTCGCTATCAAAGTTTTTCTTTTTGTAAATTTTCTTTAATTTCCTTCGTTGCTCTAAACATTAAACGATTGAAATATATCACTATTGCTATAGAAGAAACTTCTTTTTCAACTATTCGTTTAAAAGCTACGATATAGAATGTCAAGTAGAACAGCCGTTTGAACTAAGAAATTGTTTCACTTTCTCTCTCATTTGATCATCAATCAAGTCTTCGATATGTTGAAAGCGCATCGCATTGAAGAAATGTGTATGAAGCAACAGAAAAAAATTCCTATGATGTAATGTTCAGAATAATGAAAGCAATTCGTACAGTTCAAAGTGTCAGAAATAAGTGAGGAAAAGTATTTTTCAAAATAAAAATTGTTTAGCAATGAAAGTTGAACTTCTCAAGATTTTTTCTCAACAAAAGCCAACACGTTCATTGGGCTAAAAAAATTAACTAGAATGAATTCTGTTTTTACTAAATATTTTTTGTTGCATAAACTAATGATAGATGAACTGGAAGACTTTTTTTTATCATACGCAATATTTTTTTAAAAAGAACAGTAGAGAAAGCATTCTAGAATATCTGATGAAACAAATACGGCATGGATTGTGTATATGTAAAGTAAGTTTTTGAATCGAGAAAAGAACATTCTCTAATATGATGGAAGAATGTGTGCCACCCATAGAAAATGCACTCTAGATCAACATGATTGCGTTTCATGTTTTGACGAAGACATTCGTTCCTTGATTTTTTTCAACACTTTTCATTGCACATTCGAATCCATATCGAAAGAGCACATAGAATAGCATGAATGCATTTTTATATTATTTTCGAAGGGTATTGAAAATTTCTAGAAGACCATTATTACTTATAATAAATAAACAAGAGTATCTTTCTTGAAGTTTTTGTGCATTATACTTGTTGTAATTTATTCAAAACATACATACTAATTGAGGCAGATGAATATAACTAGGATCATATAGTACAAGGATACTTGTTTCTTATTTAGAGTTAAAACTTAGCTATAACATCGCGTAACATGGTTTGGCTGACACTATTAAGTCAAATGTCAGCAAAAATGTGCATTTATAAGCAATCGTGGAAGGTCATTTTACTAGTATTATCCAATTCTAAATCACAAAGCTTTGATTTCCCATGTATTTTATTTGAACGGTAGAGTGACTACAGAACTGACTGTATCATATTAATCTTAGTAACAAAAGCACAGAAAATTGTATCAGTCTAGACTTTTTACCTTCGTACTGACATGCGTCGAGAAATATATTGTCAATGTTCACACTTTCTCTATGTAGCTTCTTCTTCTTTTATTTATATACTATACATAAAAAAAAGAGGATGGAGACGACAAAAACAAACTAACGAGAAAAACACAATAGTATTTCAGTATCCTATGTAAAAAAAAAAAAAAAAGAAAAGGCTAAAGCTCTGATTGAAATCGATTAAAAGTAGCACGTTCCAATTAAATTCATGTAAAATTTGATGATAATTGATTTTACGCAGCAAAAATCGAGTGTTTTAGCGGAACCGCAGAAATTCATTGAAAATTTAATCGATTTGAATCAACCTGAGACCATTTTTGAGCCTTCCCTCGTGAAAGTTCAATATAAAAAAACACTTCTTCAAAAAAGCTACATTAAAATCTCTGTTTTTCATGAAAATTGATGATCTTGTAGTGAAGGAGGGAAAAGAAAAGTCATCATCCGCCCTTCCATACTCCTCCCAGGGAATATCGCGAAAAGTTGTGTGAGAAAAAAGTACTCATACTAGGCATCGAGATGTCCGAAACTTTCCGATCTACTCTCTCCTATTCACATTTGTCCAGCTTTGATGGACGCTTTCCTTATCTGTTTATTCTCAATGAATGGTCTTTTTATATCGATAGTAGAAATAATCGATTAAAACGAATTGCAAATAAGAATAGATTAAAATTTACTAGCAATTAATAATAGTTTAAAGCTGATTCAACGATACTCACATAAAAGTCGAGAGAAATTTGATTTTAATCGATTTTTAATCATGAAAAAAAAATGCTTTTAATAGATTTTCTTACATATCATTACTTTTAATCGAACTTTTCTTTTTACATGAGTTTACTTGTGATAATTAATATGTGCTACGTAGATGGATAGATTACTGCGATATCAATCATCGATCCTTATTTACATTCAAGCAAAGAATGTACATAAAAAATGAGAAGTGAAAATTGAAACAACAAAAAAAGGTGTTGGTGTATCTTTCCTTCACCCACACCCTCTTTTTTCAAAGTGAGAAATTTTTTAAGTAATATACATCACTGTGAATCATTTATTAGTAAGATTTTTTAAAGAAAATACAAGAATCATCCATTTCTTATAATATTTCTTTGATAAAATATTCTTATAAAAAAAAAACCACAATAAAACTTTCATGATTGTTGATTTATTTTATTAAAAATTTCTTGAAAAATAATTTTAGCCATAAGATCATATCCATCTGGTGTTAAATGAGCATAATCATCCCAAATAATATCTCTTTGTTGAATATCTTTCATAGAATGATAATTAATAGTTTTATCAATATCAATAAGACATATTCGATTTTGATCATGATAATTTTTAACATAATTTCTAATCATATCATTTAAAATTTGTCTTTGTTTATCATAAATACTATCTGGTGTATAAAAACCATTTTCAATAATAGTCATAACTGATAATTTTGTATTTAAATTTGTTCTTTCAAGAATCATATCATAAATTAGTTTTAAACCATGATTAAATATTTTTTCAGCTGATTGTTTATAAGCTAAATCATTTGTTCCACCTAAAACAATAATCCAATTATAATAAGAAGAATTTTCATTCAAAAGATTTTTAATTCTATTATTCATTGATGGAACAACACATTCACCAGGTATTCCTTTTTGATCAATAATTATTGGAATATTTACTGATGAAAATAAATTTAATAATTTAATTGCATAAGGATGATAAGATAAACCATAATTATAAAATCCAGCTGTTAAAGAATCTCCAAATGCAAGAAATCGTAGTGGTGATTGCATTGTTTTTTTCTTTTTTTATTCAACAACTAAATGATGAGCAATAATATGATAAAAATCAATCACTATTGTGAAGCTAGGCGAACTAACTAGACGATTGACTTGGAAGTAGTAATTCTATTGGACAACGGGTCTACCTATAAATATCATGGAACTTATAAATCATCACAAAGAGGAATAAAAATTAATACATTTTGAAAATGGTTCTCTTAATCATAATAATATAAAAAAGAATATATTATATGTTAGAGTTATTTTTCTAATAATTCATTAACAATATTCTTGCTTATTGATATTTTATTTATTATCAAGAATAAAGTACAGGCGAGAGAGTGAAATATTAATTAATATCGATAACAGAAAAATTTAGTGAGTAGTGTTAGTTCTGTTACTAACAGTTCTAACTACTCAATTCAATTTAATTCATCCTTCGAACTGACTAACAATATTAAGAAAATCTTTTCTATATGTATCATTATCTCTAAAAATCAAAACATTATTTCGTTGAGCACCTGAACCATCAGCATCGATTGATGCCACTCATAATTTCACATAAATTTTCGTAATTGTATACATATTGTTCTTGATTGAAGTTTCTACTTTTTTTTAAATAAAAGTTCGTGAATGGTTTCATATATTTCTAGTCTAAGGGTTGTTCATTTAGTAGTATGTGTTGTTATACTGCATTGAATTCCTTTCGTTCATGATTATTAGGTAAAACAGTTTAGTATTCGATGGACTGAATCAGATCTTTTGTGACTATTCTACGATTAGTTGAGGCCTGTGAGAAGTTTGATTAGCTATCCGATTAGTTTCCATGTGGTCATATTTTGTAACATAGAAAGGAACTCATTAGTAAATTAATCGTTAAAGGTTCTATTAACTGAATTCAAATCAATACTACCGAAGTGTTGTTTATTTTTATTTTGCTTTGATTGTGTCGACTGAAGTTCATTTTGTTTTCTATGATTATCTTAATGAATAACTAGAAGTTTATATTGATCAACTGATAATATAATTCTCAAGAAAATTATAATCTAGATAAAAGTCAAAACCAAATTCTTTTTTCATAATATTGTGTTTTTGATCAAACAAATCAATGATATTATTTTTCATAGAACTTTGATTGATAAAGTTCTCTATGTAAGGTTTTGAAGTCGCATAGCGTAAGGTGCAGATTTTAAGTCAGTGAAACAAAAATATTGTTGCTAGGAAATAGATTTATTAACTACTTAGGCTGTTTAAAAAAAACTAAATATTTATTGTCTTCTTTTCTCTTTTGTTTTCATATAGAAGAATACTTTAAAAAAAGTTTATCTGTTGGCGATTTATGAAAAAATATATTTTATTTTTTGATGAAGCATACTATAAGGTTATAATATCGAAATTCATGTTAAATAGATAATCAAACTTCCGTTAAATCAAATATTCTATGATTATGATTTGATAAAATGAACAAAATTATTTTCAGTTAGCATCATATCAATTAGTCGATCATGAGGAATATTGATTTAATTTTACGAATTATATTTGAAAAGGTTTAACATTTATCTATTATGTTCTCTCGTTTGTAAATGAAATGTTGATTTTCAGAATGAAAAAAAAAAAATTTAATCTGGTTTATGCAATATAACATTATTTGCATTTCGAAGATTTCTTTCAAAATGAATTAATATATTTCTCTCTAGTAGATTAAGATATATCAAAGTTTATCAAGAAAATAATTCTTTTTTTTTTGAAAATGTTTTCTTTCTCGATTGCTCGTTAATAAAACGTACTAAAGTCTTCATACTATCCGTCACAACCAGTTTGTCATCTTTATAATCATCTTTTAGTTTTATCTGAAAGTCATTAAACCCCCCCCCCCCCCCCCCCCCCCCGCATTAAAAGGCCCCGGGGCCTTCTATAATGGCGGAGCACATAAAATTTTTAGGGGGGCCTTCTATTTAGGGGGCCCTTCTATTAGGAATCTATGACATACATTGTCAAAAAGACGTCTAATTTTCCAATAGGTTGCAGTAGAATTTTTAGCATATCTGGCAGCATTGCAAAATTGATATATGTATAATAAGCGACATATTAGTGCACGATACATATAATCACACAAGAAATCACTCACTAGAACTTCAAAGTAATTGCCATAAAAGGCGAAGTAGAATCATAGCCTTAATACAAGGCCCGGGCCTTCTATTAAGGCAATCATTCAGAACTTTTTGGGGGGGTTTTTGATAAGGGGGGGCTGTGTGACGTGGGGGGGGGCCACTTAACGGGGGGGGGGGGGGGGCTTATTTTAAAATGAATAATATACATAAACTTTAACCCAAATTATTATAGAATAACTGTACAAAAACCTTTCTTATAGATAAAAGAAATATAGAACTCTATGATAGTTTAACATTTGATAACTATTATAAAATAGGAAGTAATAAATCAATATTCAAAAGATCAGATGCTGAGTGATCGAAAAGTATTGATCATTCTTAGAAAAATCTTTTGTCTTTTCTTATAATAGATTCAGAAATGCTGAAAATTGAAAGTCTAATCCCTTATTACTAGACGAATATTGCTATAAATTTTCAGATTTGTCATCCTTACTATAGATGATATGTATAATACATATAATATACATTTCGTAATGTATATCACTACAGACTGTTGAAAGAAAGCCGAATTGAATATTATCGTCTTTTGACAATGTTCGTCTCACAACAAAAGCAAGTTTTCTTTTTCGATAAGACATAATTTTATAATCTTATCATATTTCTCAACGGTTAATATAAAGCAATGATATTTGAAGTTCAAGAATTTCAGATATCGATCAGATTTCTCATTTATTAAAAAACATTTTATTCAAAAATAAGATGTTTCTTTCGCCTTGATGTGCATTTTTACCACCACAACCATAATTTTAAACCAATCTGTTTTGACATGTAATCATTCACTAATATTTCTGTCTGAATTAGCCTACATAATTTTTGTTGCCAACATTGACTTGTTCTTAAAAGACACAATGAGTTCAAAGGATGAGCATTGTGATTCGTTTTTTCGAATAATAATCGCACAATTGGTTCTAAATCTCTCACGCGAATATTAATTGTGAGATGTTGCATTTGTGAACATAGTTTAAGAAGTAGTTGAATCTTGTCTAATGTACAGACTTCTTTAAGAGTCACATCTCGAATAGTATTTTGATTAGATACAAGTTGAAAAATTCTATTTTGTTCTATGTCTTCTTTCGTATTTCCGTACAATGGCATGGATTCTAATACCAATATTTGAATATTAGGCATAAAATATAGTAATTCGATTATTTTTATCAAAGAGAAATAATGGAAGCCAATGACTAGTTTAATGAGTTGTCGAATAGGAAGAATTTTATTGAGAGCAGTTGAAATCGAATCACGACACACGCTCATACTATATTCCAAAGTCAGTTCAATGGCATTAGGAAAATAATTCATACAATTGATCATCGCTATTTCACTCTGAATATTAACATGATGCACTGACGTTAGATTAGTTTTGTCAGAGTTTAAACATGTTCTTTCTATTGATTGCTTACATAATGTATAACTTTTTCTTCTGAAAAGTAGACAAACATAAGATGCTGCAATCAAAATTCGAATCTATAGATACCTGTATGGATTTGTGGAATAGAAAATTGTACTATTTGCATATCTTGATTGATAACATTGATGTGCGAAGAACCATTGTCGTTCGATCCAAAATGAAGATGTGAATGGGTTGATCTGTGTATCTAACACTAACTGCTTATTATTAGCATGTTTTGGCCAATCTTCGTGTCGAATGTCAAATATACGTAAGTTTGGCATATGAGATACTATCAGTTGTTCCCATCTTTTATTATCTGCATAAGCTACATCGTAATTATATTTGATTGAAATACGTAAAACTTGAATCTTAGAGAAGAGATCTATGATCAATGATTCCAATCGATCAAAGCCCATGTATTTCAGTTTAAGAGAAACATGTGTCAAATGATTGAATACATGTGGAGATATTCTCTTTTGAGTACTCAAAGAACTTTCTAATGAATGAATATCCAAACGTCGAAGTTGAGGAACATATGATAGAAGACAATCAAGTTCATAGGTAGAGATGCTATGGTCGATGATAAGATGTTCGATAGGGCTATATTCATTCGTTGCCACTGGTAATAGCTCACGGGTAGAGAATCCTTCCAATGACAATTTGCAATATTTCAATACAGAAAGACGAAATATTTGATGATAGATAGTATTTATATTTTCACCATAATAGAAACCAAATCTATTTCTACGATGATCGAAAGAGATGATAATCAATGACGACAGCAAGGAGAGCGTGTGTAATTGGGAAAGAATTTTTTCCAGATATATTGATTCAATATTCTCAAGAATAAGTTTTTCCAGTCGAACAAATTCTGATATCTTATAAGTCGGTGAAATTTCAAGATTATAAATGAATAGATTTGATACATGAATTGAATGAATTCGATCTCTGTTGGGCATAATCATTTTTGTAGTATAACGTTCAAAAGCCGATTTCGACATCAATGAAATCTTGATGTTAATAGGAAGAATTGAATAGGTAAGAAGATCATGAAATCGAAGATTAAGATTGAAAAATGCCTCGTATGCATGATAAACATCCAGAAATTCAAATATCTCATATAAAAGTTCATTCGATAAATCTTCAAATTTTGTGATATATATTTCTGAAGAGACAAAAATATCAAATGCTAGAAAAAGAATGAAAAATATGATTTTTACCTTTTCTCTTTTGTCTCTTGTTATCATGGAAAATGTCACTGAGTGATCGTTTCATTTGTTCCATTTCAAAAGCAATTCTAAAACTAGTAAAGAGCACATTCACCTACATGGGCAACCACACATTATTGACAGAAAGGAAAAATGTGATAAGAAAAAACCGATTACAAATAGAAGCAAAAAAAAGAGCTTCACTCATTATATGAATCATTCGAAAGGAAGTATGGGCTTACGTGAGGTTGGTTTCTTTTCTCTGGGACTTCGATCAGAATATCGTATTTTCTGACAAAGAGGATAAAAGATCATTCATCAAACAATACCTTTCTGTAGCCAATTTATAATGAGAATGGTTTTGGATTTGTTGAATAGAGATTTACATAGCGTTTTTAGTCAAGATACATTTGAAAATACAGTTGAAATATAAAATATAAAATACTTATCTATTGAGTTTACTATTCGAAAGAGAACTTCGATAATAAGAAAACTAAGAATAAGTTTTTCTTGAAAATACAACGAAAAATTATTCTTCAAGATATAGCACGTTGTTTTTCTTATTGCCAAACAAAGAACATGATGAAAATGACAAACATTGAGAACGAAAAGAAAATCATCAAAGTAGAAGTGAAGAAGGAAGAATAGTCAAAAAAAGGTATGTATGCATTTACTTTCGAGTTTGAGTAATAATATGGCGTTAAAGAAGTTGGAATTTTCCAACATGAGAAAAAGATACATATTTTGACAGTGGCGCACGAAGTATAAGATTGGTATTCATACTTCCAAATATAAAAAAACATATTCAAATGGGTTAGAAACTAATGTCTAAAGAATGACTGTCATATATATGATGGAACTAAGATATATGTAGACGAGAAATGATATCATTCAGTGTATTATAAGTGTGTTTGAGTAAAACATTGGTTTTCCATTTATTTGATATTTACTCATGCACTATAAAGCAGAGACAGGAGACAATCTCAAAACTGCTGTAACAATCGATAGTTTTGAAGGCTGATGGTATAAATGACGAATAAAAGAGCCTCAACTATACCCACATCGTAAAGCTACTTATAGACCACCCTATATGTAAACGAGATTGATAGTTTTATGTTTATTAAATTTGCCATATTATTTAAACTATTTAAGATCATACCGATGATGACCGTTCTTCATCAGAAACTACTAACAATCAAGGTCGAAAATTCTACTATTATAGTTATTATATTACTGTGGTCCAAAAAGATATAAAATAAAGTCGTTACGAATATATTTATTCTGTTTATATTTTCTCCGAATCATCACACTATTCAGAAAACTATCGTTGCAAAAAAGTAAACAAAACATTAGATAACTTAACGATGTAACAGAAATGACGCAATAACCAGTGCTGGCATCCACTCTAGGGACATTTGTCGAAGTACAACAATGTTTAAATGAAATCGATTGTGATAGTTCATTTATATTTACCCTCATCCTCAAAACAAACTATGATTGTACATTTACCTATCGATAGGAAAATATACACAACAAAATATTTCAAGCTTCCGGTAGCAAATCCAGTATTCCAACATAGGCTAAGCTTTCGATGGAGAGAGTATAGGATTGTAGAAAACTTTTTGTGTCATTCGATGGTGAAAAAATGTCAGAAATCGGCAGAGAGATAGATTTAATAATCGTGTTTTTTTGTGCAAGACAAAAGCAATTGGTATGGGACATTTACCTGTCGCATTTTGCTTGTTGTGCATATTTTCCTGCTGTTAAGTAAATGTGCATTTTTTTCGGGGCTCTCGGGAGAAGCGCTGTAGAGATTAATCTCAACAAGAGGGTGTGGGTGTGTGTTTACGAGTAATTCTGTTGGATCTGTACCCATACTCTTTAATAATCATAACATAAGGCCGTCAATTTTGTTTCTGTGAATAATCATGCGGAATAGAACGATCATTGAAACATAACTGCGTAGAAATTGACTCAACACAGACCAATAGCCAATCGTCAAATCTGAGTATTTGCTGATTCGAACGAAAAATTCGATTAATGAACAATAATAAATCGAAATTGATTAACTGCAAGTGACTATACTGGAAATAGATTATTCTTATTTTGGTAAAGTAGATAAGAAGCGAATCAAATTCTCTTTTATTTAGTAACCATGCACGAGGATCAATTGAAAACTTAAAAGTCACTGGAACAGCACAGAGTATTGAACAGACCAATATTTGGTTCTCGTCATTGTATAACAGCATCACTGGTGGTTGACGAACATTCATCCACCATTCACTCTGAAAATGAATTAGATCCTCTATAACACTGACCTTTTGAATCTTGTATTGAAAGACAAATTGTAATTTTTTCTAAATTTTGACAGGATTGAGCTAATGCCTGTAATCGTCTTTCATTGAAATCAAAATAATAATTACATATCATCAAGGTCAATTGTTTTATAGAATATTGATGAAAACTTATTAACTTATCAATAGAACTCCAATATACATCAGTAGTATTATTAATAACAATATGTAATTGTGTTAGATATGTTTGTTTCAAGATCAGTGCCGACACAGCTGAATACTTTGAAAAGTTGCGCTTTAATTCGAGAGATATAATCCGAAGTTTAGATAAGTTGGGTGCCAGTGCACAAAGACAAAGCATGTCTTGATCTGAGCATTCTTCGATACATAGACGTACAATAGCTGGACACGATAAAGTTTTTTCGATAGCTTCAACCTAAAAACTAATTGTCATGAAAGATATAATAAAAATAAAAATAACTAGTCCATACAGACCTGCTCGTCATTTTTAAATCCATTTTATTCAGACGATTCTAAGAAATCATAGTGTGATTCTTCAACAATCCAGATATTACAAATTCCAAGAATATTCAAACAGGATACAATCGAACCAAGCACGGAATAATGTGCAACATTTAATTCGACAGTAAAATTAGATGAACCCTTCGAAATAATTGATTGAAGTTTAGGAAACTTATATGTACATGAAAAGACATGAAGTACAGAATCGATATTCAAACAAATTGTTTCAATTATATATTCAATGCACGCTATGTATTCAAAAAACCAAACGAATGGTGTGCAATAGGGTATGATGAAATAACATGTAGACTTCGCTACAATTCTATCTAATCGTTGATGAAGACCATAGAATGCTTGAATACAATTGGACGAACTCAGATGAGATATTATCATAAGCAATAATTCATCGGACAATGTTTCAAAACAACTATAAATTTGTCAATCAAAAGAAAAAATTCATCTTATGCACATGTTTAGTATTCAAGAAGACAGCACTTTTTATCCTTATCTACGAGGATCATTGTTTTGAATATGATTGTTATCATCAAATAAATTTTCAATGCGAATACTATTATTTCGTCTTTTAATGATATTATGCAATCGAATATCTTCAGTTGCTATCTGGTTATTTGTTGTTGGAAAATCAATGATCGAATTTCTTATGCCTACAAAAACGATTTTTACACGTTTTCTACTCGAATCATTGGGCGTGGGTGTGGATGAGAGTAAACATTACACACCCACACCCTTTCTGAATTTGAGCAAAATGAAATTTTCTAATTTAATAATAGTACAAAGAAGGTTTTCGTGCTTAATCATTTTTTTTCTTGACAATCAAATAAATAAATTTGCATTTGATTTTATTCAAAAAACAATGTATTATTTTGTTTTTCCGTAAATAAACACAAACAAACAAACATATAAACTTTTGCATATATTCAAAACGAAACTGAAGAAGTAGGAAATAGATTCTTGTTTAACCAAATTTTCCAGTTGGATTGTAATAAGGTCGATGAAGACGTGAGATACGTCATGAATTTGGTTCTTCGGATTTGTTGTATAATGGTTGGATGTGTTGTTCTTTTTTCATTTTGGATAATCTTATCGAATCTCCAATTTTAAAAAATTTCGGTGCAGACTCAACAAGCCATTTAGGATTAATAACACAAATTTCACGCATATATTCTTTTGTTGTGAATACAAGTTCATGATAACAAAGCCTAAATAATAATAATAATAATAACAATTATTATTTTGAGAAATAAAAAAAAAATAAGACGAATTATTATTCATACCATTCTGGTTGTTGATGATAAATTGAACTTGATGGATGAATATAAACTACTTGACTATCAACTAATGTTCGATAACCTAAAATATATTCATGAATATTATTGTTAATATTTTTTTGAAATCTTACCTTCTTTTGGATCACGTTTTGCTGCATTTCGAAAGAAACCAGAACAAATTGCTTTTTGAACAAGTCCAGTTTGTCTTCCACATGATAAAATATCCAATTTGTGTCTGAATATAAGAAAAAACAAATTAGAACTTCTCTTGGTATAAAACAAAAAAAGTTACCGATTCATAATTCCTAATATTTGTTTTCGAATATCTTGTGCACGTTTAAGTGAACGTTGTTGTACAAAATTTTCATAACACCATAAATTTGAAAATTTATTTTGTTTCCAAGCATTATAAACAGCAAGTAGTGTTAAATGATCACCTTCAACTTGATGAAAACGAGCTTTACATTGATCAGCTTGTTCAGCTTTTTCCTATAGGAAAAAAACTTAATAAAATCAAAAAGAAAACGAAATCATACTTTTGGACGATAAAAAACATTTTCAACAGAAAGCATTGAAACAATAGTTAATGCTTCTTCAGCACAATGTAATTCAACAGACATAATTAACATTTTCGATAGTTGCGGTTCAAGTGGAAATTCAGCCATACGACGACCAAGTTCAGTTAAAAGACCATCATTATCTAATGCATTCAATGCATGTAATTGTTCCATAGCCACAATCATTGTTTCTAATGGTGGTGGATCCATAAAATCAAATGATAATAAATCATTGATACCCATAGCTTTTAAAATTAAAACTGTACTAGCTAAATTTGTTCGTTGAATTTCAGGTACATTAGTTGCAAGCATTTCATCATGATATGCTCGTTCAGTATATAAACGAAAAACTTTTCCTGGACCTGTTCGACCTGCACGACCCATACGTTGTTTTGCTTGAGCCTAAATAATTTGTTTTAAAATTTTATCATTTCAAAAGAAATATAACATACTTGACTAATTGGTGTTACAACAAGATTATCCATGTTTGATTTAGGATTGAAGACTTTTTGTTTCACAAATCCTGGATCAACAACATAATAAATACCATCAATTGTTAATGATGTTTCAGCAATATTTGTTGCAATAATAACCTATTAAAATAGATTTAACAAAAAACAAACTATCGTGATAACATACTTTTCGTGAACCTGGAGGTGCTGGATCAAAAATTTTTGTTTGCACTTCACTAAGTAATGCTGAATATACTGGTAATATAATTAATTCTGGAACTTCAGAGTCTAATTTTTTTATTCGTTCATATAAAATTTTACATGCAGTATCAATTTCTTCTTGACCAGTTAAGAATACCAAAATATCACCTAAACAATAAAAATAAAAACATACTTTTTGTAATCAATAATATATACCAGGTGGTTCATTTAAATGAATTTGCATTACAGTAATAAGTGATGCATCAAGATAATCAGTTTCAGGTTCTTTTCTATAAAGTACTTCAACAGGAAATGTTCGACCTGGGATTGTAAAAATTGGCTATACAAAATGAAATTAATACATATATTTAAAGTTAAATATAAATATATATATATATAACTTACTGTTTTAAAAAAATAGTCAGAAAATTTTATTGAATCCAATGTGGCAGAGGTAACAATTAATTTCAATTCAGAACGTTTTTGAACAGCCTAAATATATGAAAAGTTAGATTTTGTTAAGTTTATTTTATTTTGTTTTAAAAGAAATAATAGAAAATAGCAGGATTCGTTTTATTCTATTGAGAAAACTACGAAAACTATAGCCCGCGGTTTGAGCTGATATTGGATTCATAAGAAAGCTTCGATAAACAGTCTAAAAGGGTTCGTGCCCGTAGACCTTTGAAACCGAACTGTGGCTGTTTCATTGAATTTTTGACCTGAAACTTTACCCATATATTATAGGCCTTAATCGCCCCATCTCCCTGCCTTAATTTTCGGCTGAAACTGTCAGGATATTTTTCGGTTGGTTTAGACCGATCGATGGAAAAATTTTCAAGTCGAAGTTTCATTATTTGATTTCCCAGTAAATACCCAAAATAGGATCGAAAATTCAGTGAAACGACCATACCTGAGGTCATAGATGGAACCGGTGAAATATCGATCTACTAGTCCCAACTGATCTAAATCAGTCTACCAGATAACTTCTTTTTTTTTAAGTTCTCAAAAATAAAGTACAACAGAAAATTGTTGAGCAACTGTGGTGTAAAAAAATCCATAAATTTTCCATTCTGTGCACATTTTTAACAGAGGAAAGCGATGTTTTACCAGTAGACCGGTTCCATCTAGGACTGAGCTCCAAACACGAACCCTTTTAGGCCTTCTCTAGTCTAACCTCGAGACCTTCCCATGAGTTCAAATGACGGACGGATTACAGGTGGAATAGTTTTCTTCTGAATGATAGTATCTATTAATTTATGACCTTTACATTGATGCAAACTCAACACCAGATACATTATCCCAAATGAAATTTATTATTCTCAAGATGGTGAAATGATTGATCAAAGATTAGCATCCTCTCGCACGAAATCATCATGTATCTTGCCCACGTTTGATAGATACTTGCTCTTCAGCAATGTAATGTGAAATATAATAATTGATAAATAGACATCATTGTCGAATTCGTCATAATTTATCTCGTTTGGAGGGTGTTGGAGTGATTTTGGGATGAAATAATATTTTTCGATTTTGATTTTACGATACAAAAGATTATAAAAATTATAAATTATCGACTATGTTGATTTCTAATATTATCATGCAAACCACTGCTAGATCGTTCTAGATTGATTTTCTCAAAAATGAACTGATCAAGACAACAACAGTTTTAAACCAAAAAGTGGTTTTTAATCCGTTTCAATTGTATAATGGCATCGAGTTGTTTACAAAACTATTTTTCTTTTTAATTTTAAAACGTCCATAAAGAACTCTATAATAGTTCTGAAATGAAAATATAGCTTTCTATACACAAATCTATTCGCTTTGCACTCTGGATCGATGAAAAACGTTCTTATTACAGAAAATTGTCATGATAATATTTGGAATTAACATGATCGATAACATAATACTTGATAGTTTTCGATTCAAAAGCGACTTAATAATTGGAGAGATTTTATCATAAATTCAAATATTTTCTTAATTTTATTATACTATTAATAACAAGTTTATTTGACTTACTTGTTTCATTAATCCAAAAAGAACATCCGTATGAATAGTACGCTCATGTGCTTCATCCAGGATAACTACAGAATATTGATTCATATCTGGATCAATTAAACATTCACGTAATAACATGCCATCAGTCACATATTTGATTTTAGTTTCAGGTGATGTACAATTTTCAAATCGAATTGTATAACCAATTTCTTGTCCAAGACGACAACCAAATTCTTCAGCAACACGTTTTGCAACTGACATAGCAGCAACACGGCGTGGTTGTGTACATACAATACGACCACGTGATGCATAACCTACTTCAGCTAAATATTGTGTTATTTGTGTTGTTTTACCTGCACCAGTTTCACCAATAACAATCAGTATTTGATTATCATGAACAGCTTTAAGTAATTGTTCTTTTAATTTATAAATTGGTAAACTTTGTCGTTGTTTAATAATACTCATTGTTGTTTGTCTATCAAATGTTGTTTTATTATTCATGAAAGATTCTTTCCATATTGATAAATTAGCTGATGGTTTTGCATTAATTTCTGATGATGTTAAAGAACGGGATGTTGAATTATTTGAATTCATTGGGTCATCATTATTTGCTTCAGTAGGACGAAATGTTTCACTACGTTGTTTTATTTCTCGACATTCTTTTAATAAAGCATTTTGTATCATAGCTGCTTTTTGCAATGAACCGTCAGGATTTTTAACAATTTTTATTGAATATAAATCTTGTAAACTTTGTTTACCATAATCTTTAAGAAATGGTGCTGCTTCTTCAACTAATTCAATTTCTAAATCGTCATCATCAGAAAAACGTTCATGTTGGCCTATTGACAGGACTGTGCGATCATAAATTGAACCAGGCATTGGCTTGTCTAGCATTGATGACGATCGTTTTCGTCCTGGTGAAGATTCCTTATGAGCACAATGTCGAGATTTTTTTGATGAACTATCATTATCACTACTACGACTACTACTATAAGAATCGGTTGAAGAACAACGATGTCTACGATTTTTGTGACTAGAATTTTTAAGAAAACGTTTAGAAAAAGACAAAATATGAATAAAAATATAATACCGAGAGTTTTTTCGGTCATATTTTGAATCAGATGAATGATGATGACGATGTTTTTTCTTTTTCTTATGTTCATCATCATGGTCATGTTTTATTGATTGACCAGATTTAACATTAGCTTGAAGACTTTCTAATTCATTCATAAGATCATCAACAACTTGATTATCTTTTTCATTTTCAGTATTTTGTTTTATTTCTTCATCAAGCATTGTCTATAAATAAATATGAAATTGATAGTAATAAAAATGAAATCAACTTACTCTCTCTGATGGATCATTAAGTCTACTTGGAAAACGACAAATTGATTTACGCAATGCAACATCCACTAATTGTCGAGATTGTTCATTTTCTGTTTCATGATGATTTTCAGAAGTTGGTAACATTGTTTGAATAATTTGATAAAGATTACTACTGAATGAATCAGAAAAACCAGCGTCATTTTCCACTAATTTCTTCTTAAACAAATCATAAGAATCACTAGATTGAGCCATACGTATTATAAATTCAGCTAAATCTTTATCATTAATACCCAAATGATTATCCAGTTCCGTACAAACTTTTGATACCAGCGAGAGATATTCTAAATTTTGTAAATCGTCCATCTCTGTCTTATTGGAAATGACTAATACGAATCTAAAACAAAAGAGAAATATAATTATAATTATTGATGCTGTCGAAACTTCTTTCAGCTTTCTTTTTCCTCGTCGTACATTGTTAATCGCAGTCCTAATAAACTCTTTTGTACACTGTGTATTAGAAGTACCTTATTCGATTTCTTTCTGTGTTTTCATTATTACGAAAATACACTAGTCTGAATCATCATATCATAATGAATACTATCATAAGAAACAACACAACGAAAAAAAGAAAGCATAATACTATGAAGCGGTATGGACAACATGTCTGTAACACTGTATATAACTAAACTGTGCAAGTTTACACTTGTTTCTATGACAAACAGTGTATTAAAATCTACAGAAGCAAACTTCTTATAAATAATGTTTTAAAAAACATGAGGAGAACTCTCAATTTTTCATTCAAAAAACGATAATTTTTCAACATGAAAAAGATGATAAACGACCAAGTGTTTTGTGGGTCTTCAAATTAAAAAATAATCTACAATTTCGAAAAACGTGTTATTTTATTCAGCAAAATACACACTACTGGCCAAAAGTATCTACCTCGAATATCAGTCCATATCAGAGCTAAACTTCTGAAAATTTGTATGTATGTAGTTCACAAATAATATAGGTCAACGGTAATGTCAATGCTCAACTCCCGCACACTACAACGGAGTTACAACAATTGACGTCCGCAGGATGTGTGAGTGCATGTGGCTATGCATAAGTCAAGAGAATATTACACCCACATCCTCAGTTGCTAGTAATTCTTATATTGAGAATTATCTATCATGATTTCGATGTAATTCTCATCAAGTTCAATCCCAATATTACGTCCAGCAATGAAGACAGCTAGACTCTATCGTTTCTAATAACTTCAGACCGTTGAAAAATTGTTTTATAGAAAAACGTCGATAAATAAAAATAATTAATGCACCATAGAGAAAATAGCAAAATATACGTTGATCGTGTCATGTTTTGTTTTTATATTAATACATGAGAATTTAGCGATCTTTTATCATAAACCTATAGCTCAACTCATATTCCTTCATTGATCAAAAGATGAGCTCATGTCCTTGAATAACGGATACGCCAACATCCCGATAAGTTTGCCATGACGATCAGTAAGCCATTCTCGTTTAGTTAAGTATGGGCTTTGAAAACTTTCAGAGTACAATGGCCAACTATGATGGAGCACTTCCTAATAATTTCAAATGGATCCATTAAACTATTGCTGAGTTATGAAATACAAAATGGCGTTGTACGAATTTTGTGCATATGCGTTTTTCCAGTAAAAATGATCTATCTCATCAGTAGCAAGATAAAATTTATATTAATAGTAGTCTTGATCCAAATCTACAAAATGAGGGGTAAAACGACTCAAATGACTTTTTGTTCTTGATTTATATAGTTCACAATGGTCGCGGGTGCCAACTATTATAACTCCCTTGTAGCTTGAATGATTTGGGAATTGATGCTACTGCTGACCTACGTCATTTGTGGACTACATGCAGGTAAGTTTTCAGAAGTGTAGCTCTGATATGGACTGAGATCCGATGATGGATACTTTTGACTAGTAATATAGATGTCACTAGCTCACTACGAACCGTAAGCATTATTATGCATCAATAATAGCTGTGTGAAATGTTATCACCTGAATCTCTACATCTGTATTACGCCGCTTGAATTTCGACATTTTTTTTTGCATTTTCGTCAGAATTTTCACAACAAACTACAGATTGGCGAAATCCTGAGAGAAATTCGAGAAACTTATGCAAGTTGAAATAACGAAATTGAAATGAAGAAATTTAGGTGACGAAACTTCACACGACTATCATCGACACATAAAAAAGTTCGAGATTTTTTACCAATTAATGATACCCGTATGTTGCGAGAAACATTAGCATATACCGGGTGAGTCATAATGATTGCAACATCTCATATTTTGCAAGCATTTCAGCCCAAATAAATCGTATGATCTTGATTTTTCTCTCAAAAAGTGCGTCACAAAATTCGCTATAAGAATGCTAATGATAAATTTTATTCAGTTAGTTTTATGGTTTTTATAAAGCTAAAAATGAAGTATTGTGTGATGGTGAGAGATCCCATTAGCCTGAGAGAAACAAAAATGAAAATAACATTGATTATTCTGCATACTTGTCTGTACCAATAAATTATAAAATTTTAAATTTCTATTTTTACATTTGTCTTGGGATCCCTACAGATTTTACATTGAAAGGATTTTTGAAGTGCGCTGATGAACTTTTTAGGTGAGGAAAAAGTAAAGACCTTTGTGATATCATTATTATCAATAATAAAAGCAGAAATCTCAAGTATGTTGGCTTATAAGGTGTGCCGTGCTACAGTTCATCGTTGCAAACAGCGATTTAATCAAGATGATTTGGTTAATGAACACAAATCATCCAGAAGAAGTCGAAATGAGCGAACCAAAAAGTTCATTATTTGGGATTTTTGTTTTTATAATTGATAATAATGATATCACAAAGGTCTTTACTTTTTCTCATCTAAAAATTTCATCGGCACAATTTAAAAAATACTTTTAATATAAAATCTGTACTGATCTCACGACGAATGTAAAAATAGTAATTTAAAATTTTATAATTTATTCGTACAGACAAGTATGCAAAATAATCAATGTTATTTTCATTTTTTTTTTCTCTCAGAATAATGGGATCTCTCACCATCACACAATACTTCATTTATAGTTTTATAAAAACCATAAAACTAACTGAATAAAATTTATCATTAGCATTCTTATAGCGAATTTTGTGACCCACTTTTTGAGAGAAAAATCAAGATCATACGATTTATTTGGGCCGAAATTCATGCACAATATTAGATGTTGCAAGCATTCATGCTCATCCGGTATATTAGAGCCTTGATTATTTATAGATTACACAAGTCAAATATAAATCGAGCTGCTTATTTCGTCGAATCATTTTCATATTTTTTTAAAATACAGTAAATCATTATATGAGGAGAAAAAAATATTGTGACAGTTAGAAAGGTGAGGATGAATTAGCAAAATAAGCAAGTCTATGTATTTTTTGACTTGTCTAATCTATAAACAGTCACTCATCTAGCAGTATCGGATTTGGAAATTTTTGAATGAGACAAAAACGCAAACTTACCAACGAAAATTGCTCGAGATAAAACGTGAAGCCAGGCTTAACGGAGAGTACAGTCGTACAGCTCACGTCTCGCTTGAATATGTGCCACTGTCATCCTGTATACTTGCTAGCGTTTCTCGAAATATATAAATGCAGCCAGCTCACGAAAAATCTAGAATATTCTTATACATCTATGAGTCATATGAAATTTCGTCACATGAGTCTCTTCAGCTGTGTTGTATCATGTGAATTTCAACCACTTTTTCGAATTTTCGTCAGAATTTTCATAACAAAATAAACCGACTGTCAAAATATAGACTTCCTTGGATTACGAAATACGAATAAACGAATTTTTCTCTCTGCTAAAAGAAGGGTCATAGGCAAAGTGTGTTCTTTTTTCGTTTCTCTGTTAGTAGTTATCTTCGTTCGAGGCAGAACGAAAGCAAAAAAAATGGATAAGTAACGCGACGCAAGCGTCATTAAGTCATCTATGGAAGGAAAATAATATGATACAACCCAGTGCCTTAAAAAACCAAAAGAATCATAATTTTTGTGAATTGTATGTCAAAAACATGGTATTTAAAATGATGAAGCGAGCCTAAGAATTGATGTTTTTAAAATCTAGTGATTTAAAGCGACATTTTAATTAAGTGAATGCAGTTGACTCAAGTCAGAATATCGGTCAATTTTAACATAAATTCTCTTACAATTATTAAATAATCTAATGAAATTAAGATTTTAATTCTTACACTACTATGGGTGTGGATGTGAATCAGAGATGTATGGGTCGTAGTGCCGCACCGTTCCGCAGCTGGCGGTGACAAGGCACCCTTAGATTAAGGATGTGGGCGTGGGTGTGTGATTGGGTGGAGTGTGGAGTGTGGGTGGGTGTGGGTAGGTTGATCTTCTCTTAATCCATACCCACACCCACACCCCACACTCACCCTTTAGTATCCTTTTGAATACACGTTTTTTATTTTGAAACAATGGAATTCTAGAACTTCAGATATTTACTTTCGTTCATAATCTACTGGAACAGAAAAAATGAAGAAGACGACATCGTCCATCAAATCAGCAGTTTTATAATTTTTTTTCAGATAACCATAAACTCACTATATGCATTTAGTCAAATGTCAACGAAATATTACTGAGTCAGGTAATGAAGACGATCAGAAGAAACAAAGTAAAATGTTGAAAATATTCAAGTATATCATGCAATGATTAATCAATTTGTTTCAACATTTTGGATTGAACGACAATGGTTTTCTGCGTATCAATATTACTCGCAATATGGTCGTATGAAATTCTATTCGACTCAACTATACAGGTGCATATGAAATGATTTCAGGTTGTGATGTTTATCTATCTTTATTTAGGAGAAAGCAATATTATATTTTCGAACGTACACATCAAGACACATGTTCATGTCGTGATACCTGTCTCAATTCGGCTCAAAATATGTGTATTGAAGGTCGTCATCTGATTCCAAATTTTTCAATCCAATTTACACGTGCTACATCGCTCAGCGTACGGTACCTTTGGTCTGAAAACAAAGATCAGCTCATTACTGATCTTACGCATTGTATTCCTTTGACACAGATCCGTCTATTATGTATTTCATATTCTAATCTCGACACTGATATATTGATCGAAATCCTTTGTTGTTTGCCTAATCTTGATTCATTTGACCCCTACTATCATCCATTAAAACTCATAAGTACTCGATCTGCTAGACAAGAATATCAAATTGCTCATTTAGTGTCCAAGAACAAAATAACAAAATTGATCATCGGCGATGTCGATAATAATACACTCGAAGACCTTAAATTTCTCATCAATCCCTGTCCTCGCATACAATATCTCGAAATACAGATCGATGAAGACAGTCTTGTATATATCGCACAAATTATATTATCAAAGTATATGAACAACAGTTCTCATCTCTTCTCATTGTTGATTTCGAATATAAATCACGAGATGATTGAAAAATTTCGAACAATGATTGGTCATGATAAAGTAATGCACGATGACTATACATATAAATATAACGATCATTTTTTGAACTTATGGTGGTGACTAATGATTTGAATGCTAGATTTTATTCTAATTCATCTGTAGTTGAGCTATATAAATAAAGCATATCCGAAAATACGATACAAATCAAAAAGTATGTTGAATTGAAACACTTATACTCTCGGAAATACATGACGATAATTTGTTTTCATCAAAAACAATAGACAATGATGCAGTTTTTAAATGATTGACATTGAGTAATATTTGTAAGCGATCAATCATATAAGTCCCATAATACTCAAGTATTGCAGCGAAATTTCCGATGGAACTTTGTCCATAAAAATATCTCGGACAAAACCTCCATTGATCATATTTCTATGAAGATGATATTTTTTTTTTGAATTCTACCTTTTTATGTCTCAAAACAGGGACATCATCAAGATAGAAAACATGGCGAAGAAAATTTTTATTGCTTCTTGTGGCATTTATTAGATGGAAAAATTAGACATAATATGTAGAATACACTTGAATACATGTTGTTGAAAAGCAATAATGAAAACGTTCAAATCGTTTTTCAGCTAGTAGTGGCACAACTGTATTATGCATGCATATTTACATTTTTGTGGAAGTCGTTATTGTGCTACATTTCAGAGATAGCGACGAACTTGTTCGTGTACATATTGTCAAATTTCACGATGGTATATGAATAAATTGAGGATACTAACAAATAAACCTAGTGGAGCAATAAGAACAAGACTCGGTAATACCAATGGATGAATATAAAAAGAATATCAAGAACTAGAATCATATAGATCAGTCCCCATCTACCGGTAAATATACAAAATATGACAATAATTTATCGTAACAGATGCATATCACGACGATTGATTCTTGATTGTTGAGTATCGCTTATGCTTATTTGTGTAGTAAGAGGTTGCGGTTGAATTCGTCCAAATGATGCTCGAGCGTAGATGTAGATGAAAAGATTGATGATCAGCAGTGGCGTACGCAGGGGGGGGGGCGAGGGGGCCCGGGCCCCCCCCCCTTGAGACGAAAAAGTCCTGGAGGGGGGTACAGGAAAAAATATGTTCACGTGATAAAAATTTTTTTGTGTCATGGCCGGCCCCCCCTACGAAGTTGGGCCCCCCCTTGAAAAATTTCTGCGTACGCCACTGATGATCAGACAGATCGTTGTAGGTACAATATATCGGGTGCGGCATAAATATTGCAACATTTAGTAATTTGCAAATATCTCATCACAGACAAATGTTAGAACCTTGATTTCTTTTTCAAAAGACGCGCCGTGAAAAGCTCTACAAAAACTGTAAGAACAAATTCTTATTGACTTGTTTTGATGATGTCTTTGACACTCAAAATGAACAAGTCCTATGATAGTACTATGTCCCACCGTATTTCGCATAAAAACAATATTTGAAAGAACTTTTTGCTTTTCACTAGAAATTTACTCATACGGCTTTTATAGAGCTTTCGACGGCGCATTTTCTGAAAACAAAATCAAGGTATTGCTATTTTCTCAAGCCCAGATATTTTCAAAATAAAAAATTCTTCCAAATATTATTTTTATACGAAATACGGTGGGACACAACGCCATCATAGGACTTGTTCATTTTGAGTGTCGAAGACATCATCAGAACAAGTCAATAGGAATTTGTTCTTACAGTTTTTGTACAACTTTTCACGGCACATCTTTTGAAAAAAGACTCAATGTTCTAACATTTGTCTATGGTGAGATATTTGCAAATTACCAAATGTTGCAATATTTATGCTGCACCCGATAATTGAATATTGCATAAATAATAGTTTTTTACTTTGTCATTGAGTTTGATCTGCCATTATCTCTAAACTTAAAAGTCAATGAATAAATATGACGGTCAAAGCATTGTCTGGATACATGAGGAACAAGAGACAAACATTTTATTCTATAAACTATTTTCTTAAATATCTCAGCAAACGAATCAAAAATATCTGTGGTCTTTTAATATAACACTGAGGGATATAACGAAATTCATCCTGCGGCCAATGGCATGACTGTGACTAGAAGGTCTTACTGACTGTGTATTTTTCTCACTCAACTTCTCACTGTACGATGATCTCTATGTCCGTCTTATCAAACGGGATACGAACAAGATACTGCTACTTTAGGATAATTGATACTGAATGAGAATAAATCATTTATTCAAAATAGGTTAATCATTTTATTTTCCTGAAACGACTTTAATAAACGCGATCAGGGTACAAAACGCATACGTATGAGTTTGAAACTATTATTTTAGATGCGTCTAGGCATAGTAGACTGTTTCCTCTGAGCCATGCTATTTTGCATTACCTATAGGATTGATCTCAGCCGCGTTTGAACTTGATTCTCCTATGAAACGCCTCTACACACAATTCAAAATATTTTGCTAGACGCGCCTAAACACGATTATCATGTAAAACGCGTGTGGATATGCTCAAAATTCTTTTTGTGATCCACATTTGGATGCGGTTGAGATGTTAATCTAATCATGTCTGTACGCGTTTGAAAATTTTTCGGTTCGGTTCGGTTCAATTTCAAAAAAATACGTACCGATCCCATCACTATTATCTCCATGTGTAATATCTATCATGTTTTCTCAATGTAAATAATCAATTATTTGTATTTTGTTAAGAAAGAATAGGTCGACCAACATTCTTCTTTACAGTATAACTTTGGTATGAATGATAACACTATTCGTGAAAGAAAGATTTGAATGTTGCGCATCTTTCTGAAAGATGGCACTCACTTCTCACATTGTTTGACGTATGCATACGTCTAGGATAGATGAATCAGTTTTGCTCTTCCGGTCGATCATTGTTTTGTATCGCTGATATCGGTCATTATTATAGAACATTAAACGCACTGATCGTTTTTCCAGCGCATCTGTTTCGTTTCGTCCTTGACCGATGTAACAAAAGAAATAATGGTGAATTGAGCCAATGATTTTCAAGTGTTTATTATCGAATCGATTCGGAATATGACGACTAGTACGACCAAAAACATTGTTTCAATACTCTTTAAAAGGAAGACACATACATGCAGTCCGATACATTTGTTAGATGACTGCCATAGCAATGGATCTACATTACTACGTTATTCAACCGCTCATCTCGACGATCAAGACGGGCAATATTTGGCACGATTGTTTACTCATCATTCTTGCTCTTTTCTGCTTAACTTTCATCGGCAAGGTTTCTGCCTATCTGATGGACTTGATGCAGTTGCGGATCAAGGCATTGAGATGGCGCCCACTTACGGCCAGCTACATAATCGATGTTGTTGTCCAAAGTAGTGAACATACGACGTTCCGCATGCAGGTATAAATTGGAAGTTTCAAATTTGAAATAGAGAAGAGGACAACATGTGATATTTGTCTAGCCAAAATAAACATTTTGTTGCACGATTAGCCTGATTTTCCTATGTAACATGGATAAAACTAGCCTCTTTTTGAATGGAACATCGCGAATTGATGAGAGTTACTCCTTGAAAACAACTTTTGCAACACTCTGAATGTCATATTTTTTAAGAATACCTAAATTCCGCAAATCTGTGTTGAAGCCAAAAATGGTAGGTCAAAGCAGGATTTCTTAGCCTTTTTCTTATCGATAAAAACGTTGAATTCTCCTCTATCATCGATAAAAGAATCAGTCAAATTGTTTAAAGCAGGGTAGATCGAGATATTTTCATTTTTTATCATAAAGATATTTATGACTCACCTGCATAATCACAAATCGACTGTTGCAATCGCCAGCGAAAAGCTGATTTTTGATGACGCTGTCAATGCAAAAATTTTACTTTTCGAAACATTCGAACAGCTGGAAAATCAATAAAAGTCTAAAAACAGATATTTCGGCCCCTTTTTTGTCTGCTAGAAAAATGTGTTCTTCAGGTTTTGTTCGTTCAAATACAAAAAGATCAAGCTGATGCTACATTCCGTCGCTAAGAATTTAGACTTGACCTTTTTTGATTCATATGTTAATTGTTGACAATGTCGGCTGTTTCGACTTATACCTCTCGTGTAAGTGACTGTCCAAAAAAGAAGTCGGATGTTGACAGTGTTTTCAGATCATCAACGTTTTCGAAAAATAGTTCACAGTGAAAACATTGGTGCAAACAGTAAAATTAACTTCGTAATGTGTCGGTACAAACTATGTAGCTCTCAAAATGACAGCATTGTTAGGGCTGCGGATAGAGAAACGAAGAGCGAAAAAAAAGAAAGATACAGTCTAGTTAGAACAGAAGGCACTGCTCGAACAATAATTTAAGCTTTTACAAGGCGTACTTTGAGAAAAGGCTCATGGCCAAAGGTAGATGCTTGTGAGTCATCTTTGTTAGGAACCATATTTGAATAAATTTCGATACACAATAACTTTTTAATGCCATATCTGATTGCAGGTACCCGAAGAGTACTTGGGCATCGTTCATCATCTTCAAACAACTGACATAAATATTCGTTCGGCCAGACAAATTCCACAATTTAAGCAAAATTCAACGGCTGCTAGTCAATTAGACGAATTGGTTAATTATTTCATCACGACTGCAGAAGATCTCATCATTTCGCCTAGTATCAAACTTCGTGTTCGCCATATGGCAGGATCGTCGTCGACTAACAATTCGAATTTGAACACATCGGTCGACAAATATCACTATGAGATCATGCTCTACTCGTACGAGTTGACCTTCAAACAGCTCAAGGCTACTGTGTCCGAGTGGATGATGGCCTATCGAAATCATATGAAGAAAAAGAATAAAGGTAAACTGACGCACTTCAGTAAATAGCTTCAGATGCAGATCTTGTTTTGTTAAAAATTGCAAAAAGTGAGGATCAACTGTAAACAAGCCAGTGAATGATGTCAAAGGCTCAATTCGCATTTATTTTTTATTTTTATTTGTTGGATAGCTTTCAACTAAAATGTTTTGACAGGTGCTTCCTACCACTTCACATTTTTGAGAACGATCGGTTCTTACTATGAGAAGTCACGACTGGAATTCGACAAATATCTCTTCGAGACATCAAAATCGTTCGACAATCTATTCTACGAAGGCAAACAGGATCTCCTCAACCGTCTGGATTTCTTTCTCCACAACCCACAGTACTACAAACAGCGTGGCATTACACATTCTCTCGGCCTCATGTTTTACGGGGCGCCGGGTAAGTCCATTGTTCTTACTCAACGATCACACTGCAACTCATATAATGAAACATTTTTCGCATTCAAAACAAAAATAGCCCGAAACATCTGCCAGGTCAAACTGAGTATTCTTACAAAATGATGTTTCTACAGTGCAGTTTCCATCCCGAATTAAGTGAATTGACTTATTCTATCAAAACAATTGTTACTTATCTTTTGAAAAAAAAAATTGGAAAATCAACTTTTATATTCGAAACAAAAATAAAGCTTTGAAAAAATGATCACAGTAGTATGTGGGCAACAATCTAAAAAATTTCAGATCATATGCAAATATGAAAAAAATCAGAGAAGGAAATACTTGATCTCGCCTACCAACGGCTACTAGATGAATGAGAATTGTGTCTCATATAGGCTGTGGAAAGACGTCAACGATCAAGGCGATGGCCGCCTACACTGGACGACATCTCGTCGAAATTCCACTTTCGCGCATTCGTACCTGTGATGAACTCAAGCGAGCCTTCTATCTTAGCTCATACGACACAATTGAGTTGGATTTTGCCAACAAGCTTATCGTCTTTGAAGACATCGACTGCAGTAAGCTGTTCGATCTATCGTTTTGTTCAGAACAACTGAAAGAACTATTTGCATTCTAGTGGCCAACGTCATCAAGAAACGATCAACGACATCGACAACCGATTCAGTGACGTCTGAAGACGACAAGCTCATCGTTCATCTCGAACAAAGTGATATTGATATGCGCAAGAAGACACTCTCAAAGCAACATGTGCGCAGTTTACTTGGTGAGTCAGAATATCAATTGATTGGGAAATAGCGTGTCAGGTTTCGATTCAAGACTTTTCCAAACAAAAAAGTGCATAGATAAACTCGATTTTCACATAATTCATTTCAGAACATGATTGAAAAACGGAATGAATTGTGACCGATGTGTAGATATAACGAATAATTAAAAATGGATTATAGTCTTAGTGTTTTCTCCTCCTCCTTATACTTGATTCAGCTCGATTATTAATAAAAAGATTCTTCGTTGAATTCTCTACAAAAATAATAAATGTATGTTTTGAAAGTGAGCTAAATTTTTTTGAATAATTTCACAAGCATTACAACACAGTGACAGCAGATTTTTATAGTTTCAAATATCCTCTTTCTTATTGTTTTCGAAAGTTGGCAAAAAAACAGAAATAATAAAATTCTTACGCTCTCAATTTTCGTTATAAATTTTTTAAATTATAGATGAAAAATAGAATTTTTAATGGTCCACACAATGACTGCTTCAACATTCCTTTCTCTCGCATACTTTTAGCAAATATTTTTTTTTTCAAAACTGTTTTCTAACTTACTTTTTCTTCATTTTGGTATTTTGCAGTAAAACAGTTAATCGATTCTTTTGTAGAGATTTCAACGGGAAGTTTTAATTAAAAAATTTGCTCAATCAAATATAAGAAAGAGGCGAAAATTTGAAAATATTGACATTATCATTCTTTTTTGTGCCCATCCGTGAGTCGTTTTATCGGAATATTAATGATCGCCACAAAAAAGTGAACGTTATAATAAAATCGAATTATTGAGTCGACCACTTGCACAAAGCATCACCAATCAACTTTTCGAACATAAGATTCAAATAGTCAAAAGTTTTTTCTTAAGCGAATAGATAATTTGACATGATTTTTGTAACAAAAGTAAAAGCTATCATAGGTTTCTTGGATGATATGTCCTCGGAAACCTCGTGTACGTGAGAAAAAATTGTTTCAAATCTTGGCAAAATAGATTTTTCCGAAAAAAACGAATGACGATAAGAAGAGCAGAGATCAATCGCAGTGAAAACTGTTTTGAAGATGTGGATATTCGGAATAATGAAAACTAGATTCGAAACTATAAAAACGAAGTTCAACGTTCAGGCGTCTGTTTTATTCTTTTTTTATTGAATCCAGGCAATGACAATCTCTTGGCTCCACAAGACCCACTCACATTGTCCTTCTTGCTCAATCTCATCGACGGAATTATAGAACAGCCTTCGCGTATACTCATCATGACCACCAATCACCCGGATCAAATCGACCCTGCTCTTATTCGGCCTGGTCGCATCGACATCAAACAAGAGTTCAAACGATGTTCGGTATCTATCATCAAAGATATGATCAAACATTTCTTCTCAGAGGAAAGCTACGTTGATGTAGCTCAACTTCATGACTACGTTCACTCGCCAGCTGACATCATTTCGGCCTGCATGGCGGCTACAGACGCTCAGGGTGCTGTAAAACTGCTCATAAAACAAGATTCGACCAATGTAAACATTAAGACTGAAGAGATGGCTGCCTCTTAATAACTATTAGCGGTAATAGACATTCATGTATGAATATAATAAACGTAAATCTAGCTACAGCTGATGTATAATTCAATTTTGGAAATAATCTTAAATAACCAAATAAAAATATCCATGGGATTAATATAAAAAATGTTGCAAATATATTATCATGTACTAATAAATATGCTATATATGACCACATTGCACCTATATAACACAAAAATATTTCCTTTTAATTATTGTTTAGATAAAAATACCTAAAAGAATTTCAATAAGTCTTATTTTCATCGTTATAAAAGCTCCTCCAACAGTATCAGTTTGTGTCATACAAAGAGCTATTAAAATTCATTGACCATTTTCAAAAAATTTTCGCTAAATATGGAACCATAACAAATATTGATCCAACTCCGATAATAGTCATACTTTTAAATGCTAATAAAAAATTTGACCATTGAAATATAAAACATTGATTAAAATAATTTAGTTTTTGTTTATTATTTGAAATATTTTTATTTTTTTGATCTGTTATTATTTGAGTTAATAATTTCACAGTATAAGATAATTGAAAAAGAAAAAAATCGATAAGAAAGATGATCTTCTGATTGAATTGATTTTTTTGATTGAAGAATTTTTTTTATATGATAAACGATAAGTTAAACTCATCTTTTGTTATTGATTTTGATGATGTAAAAGATGATACAAGACTTGATTGACATGAATTAGTATAATAAATACTTAATTCAAGTTCATCTCTTAAATCATTATGATATTCATTATACTGATATTGATTTACCATTAATTGAAGAGAACAAATATGAAACATTAATGAACTTAATAAATTAGCTTGTTCTTACAAAAACAAAAGAAACATAATAATAAAATAGTTTATTTTAAATATTTTAAAACAAACCTTGAATATTAAGATTAATGATATGTTTTCATTTTCGATAAAAAATTTTTTCTACTAATCTTGATGGTTCATATTGAGCTTCAGCAATCCTTAGTTGAATAATAATCATTGTTTGACGAAACACTTGTTCAATAATCGATGTATGTGAAAGTGATACTTTTGCATTCATTTGATCTTGAGATAAAAAAGCTTGAATTATAAAATAATACATTCGTTGAAGATTTTTTAAACAATATGAAAAGCGATTTTCAATATCAAATGTTGCAAATAATGGAAGTATTAATAAAGATATACATATTGATATTAACATACCAATTATAAATAATTCAAATAAAAGAAATACAAAGATTTTTGGTAGTCATTTTTTATTTACAATTGTAGAAAAAAATATTGCATTGTATAATAATGTTATTTTTCGAGTTTGAATCTACAATTATATTTATCAATATGTGTTAATGCATATTCATAAAATATGTTTCTTTCTCGCTCAAATTTTATGAAGTGTTTATGGTAGAGATAGAATTGATCTGGATTTTTGACGAGCAGTATCGGTACTGATTTGAAGGGGTCAGACCGGGAACCGTACAGGACAGGATCGACATCGCACCATAGATGATGATCAGTATTGGTTCTCTATTGGATACTGTTATTTCACGTAGTCAAGTTTCGATAGAATTTCATTACATCTCCTCTATAAATTACTACGAAGATTAATAGAAGTTTTGAACAAGTTTATATAATAAGAACAGAAAAGTAAATAAGGTAGATCGGTCTGAAATCTGTACCAGTATCGGTCTCATCTCTAGTTTACAGTTTGATGGAAATGCATTGATGCTTACTTGTGTACATTGATATGCAATAATTAATGATAAAATAAATAATAAAATTTCCGCTGCTAAATAATGTCCATATGAAAGGCCAATAATTGGAATAAAAAAAAAGTACAATTGAAAGTGGAACAATTGAAATAGTTGTTTGAATATTCGAATATAATGTTGAACCAACAGTTTCTTGCAATGATAAAACACTTATAACACATATTATATATTGTTGATCAAATTGATAATGTCATTAAATCAATCGAAAAACATACTGACCTATCTCTTGAAGAAAAGATAAATACAATCTGCTATTTCCAACTTTTGCTTTTCAAAATAATATCTAAATATTGTGCTTGTAAATAAAGAATAAATAAATGCAGAGTTCAATTTCGTCGACACGTTTCGTGTTGTTTTTTAATATATTGAAACATTCATCAGGGCTTTGCATTAAAAACGAAATAATTAGAAAAAAACAGAAAAATTAAAGGAAAAGAAAGTGAAAAATATAGAAATAGCAAACAAGCAATTTTACAGTTCAAGGTTTTGATAAGGTTTCATTTGTTTTAACCTTATCAAATAGAGAGATCACATCAAGTTCCCATTAAAATTAATGATACAGCAATGTACTTGAGACTAGTTTCCTGTCGAAATATTCTTAAACTGTGTTGATATATTTTATTCGTTCACAATATTTATAATCTCTCATATACATAAGACTGATTTTCCAAATAATTTTGAATTTCACTAAGATATTGAATTTTTAGTTGAAGTAGTATAGGTAAATACAGAATTTATTTGATATTTATAAGACTTCAATATTCTGATTAAATATCCAATCGTAATAATTTCACAGGTGATACGTTGGTTATTCGATCCCGTAACATGCTCCAACGTTTATCACGCAATGCATATGTTTAAATAATATTATAGTTGGCGATAAAAAGGTTTGATTTATGAATGATTGTAATAATATAAGTTGATTAATATATTTAGATATAGTATTAAAACTTTGAATAATAAGCAGTAATTCCATTTAAAGTGGAAGCAATAAAGATTTATTATTAAAGGCATTTGTATAATGTATTAGTTGAATGCCTTGTATGCACAATTTGCCTTTGTAGATTATTTACATTGCGTGTGCTTATTTGAAATCTGTTTCCAAAGATTTAGAACATTGTACTGAGTCAGAAGCGAAATTCAGAAATCATTTTTTTACCGAATTGGTTTAGAAAAAATGGACTACATATATTTCATTCAAAATCGCAGACAAAAAATTTTCCAAATGATCTATAAGAGAAATGGTATAAGATATCAAATTAAGGTTAAACTTTATTATTGATTAGAAGTGTATGAATAAATTTTACAGAATGAAAAGAGTCACTGCAAACATTCCATTGCTTTCGATCTTTTATTGAATTTAAAATTATGAAAATAGAAAAAACTGAATCATCATGTTAACCTTACTTTCAGAAATAAGCAAATCTGGAGACCCACATCTATTTGAATTTAAATTTTTAATATTCTGAAAAATTCATTAAAATCGATTGAAATTTAAATAGATTTTTTTTCTATTTTAAGGTCTCATTTATTGCTTTTTACAGCAAAGACTATTTTGAATCTGATCTTAAATTAAACGATTTATGAAAAATTTGGCAATGAGATGAAAAGGTATATATTTCTAAACAAAAAAAAATTGATTATTATTATTATATATTTTTGTTTTAGTGTATGATATTTAAAATACGTAAAGATAAATTAATGTCAATGTTTGAATGTATGGATAAATATCGAAATTATCAATATCAACATTTAGGTGATACACATGAAGAAGCATTAATAACAAAATTATTAACAGATTATAATATTGATAAAGAACATTTAAGACATGCTCAAACATTAGAAGAAATAGCTGATTTATGTGAAAAACTTTATATTTATTACATAGAAGATATTCTTGGTATACATTCACATGACAAATTATTAGACTATCGCGAAGAACGTGAAAAACGAAAAACATTAATTTCAACCATTGAACAAGGTGAAAAAAATGAACAACCCTTACCAACAATTGATGATGATGAACAAGATGAAGATACATTAATTGAACGATTTCATTCTCAATTAAATTAAAATCAAGTATTAAAACTAATTATTATAATGTATATAAACAAGCTTGACTTGAAGGATTATCTTAAAAATTTTGATATAAAACCAGATAAATTAGGTGAAAATCTTTATGAAAATTATCAAAATAATGAAAGTGATCAATATTCTATTGATCCATTAGCACCAGATGAAGAATTTGTTTGTAAAGCATTTCCTGATTCACAATCTGTATTACAAGTAAGATACTTCTTTTTTTTCAATGTATATTAATATCAAAAGAGTAAACGATTTTATTTTGAAAAAAGAAAGAAGAATGTTTTACAAAAAATTTAAGAAAAGAAAATGCATACTATGAATTAAAAAATAAAGCTGATTTTACAGCTTCTCTTCTATTAACAATAGTGAAAACTTTCTATTAAACTGAAACAAAATAATGGCAGAAGAAAGACTTGCCATTTCTTTTATTATCGAGAACCATGGTAGTAACTACCGCGATCTAATGTTTTCGAGATTGATTGGGATTTACTAGACATTCATAAATCTTTTGAAATAATGCCTCATATCTGAAATATTGACATAATTAATAAACTCTAATTAGATATGAGCGGACTCTTCTTTTTAGCCATGATCCCAAAAACAGGGTGTGGTTGTGGGTGTGAGTGGGGTGTGAAGCGTGGGTGTGGGGTGTGGGGTGGGTGTGGATGAGGGGTGGGTGTGGTGGGTGTGGGGTGTGGGCGAATTATTCATATGACACACCCAGCCATGCACATACCCACACCCACACCCACACCCCACACCCACACCCACACCCACACCCACACCCACACCCACCCTCACCCACATCCACACCCACCCACACCCTTTTATTATGCAGTAATGTTTCTTTGAATAATGTTTTGCCAGTTGAATAATAAAGAATATGAAAAAAAAATGCATTCAAATGTTTGCTTTGCTCCTCTTGAAAAGAAGACGGTGAATTTTTCTTTGCTGACACATGTGAGTTCTCTTACTCAATTGCAGTTGGCAACACGACGTTTTATAGGTGAGTAAAAGAAATCAACGGTGTTCGCAGTCAATAAGAGTAACACTGCAAACGAATTATTATCAGCCATTTAGTCCAAACTCGATTTCATACTACGATAACATCGATCTGCAGAACTTCGATTTCAGAACAATGGGACAGAAGGTAAGTATGTTTGTCTAAACGCAAGAAGAAATCTGAATTTTTGTGTCGCTGACTGAGATCTAATCATTGTTTTTCGAGGGAATCAATTTGAGAAAGACTTGTCTTGTTAGCAGCGTTCAAAACTTATCCTTTCTATGACTTTGTAAATCATTCAATTCGATTCTCCATTCATTTTTGAAATCATTTCGATGTTGCAGATAGCGATAAGTGGAAGAGAAGAAGCTGAGCAAAGTCTTGTGCACATCTCGGACATTGCTGAAGAACCGCACGAGATGTTAATGCCGATTAGTGGATATGATGAAATGCCGTTGGTATCACTTGACGAAGCCGTCAAACCACTAATTTCACTGTTACCACAGATTCGAGATTATGCTCACGCGGCCAAACAGAAATGTAAAAAACCTGCTGATAATCTAACACCAGACGAATCAGCTTCGATAATGCTCTATACGATGGAATGGGAACCACTCGATCAGTGTCTTTACGTGGTTTTGAATAGGACACTTCGATTCAAAGACAGACAACAATTGAAACCGTGGTTTCTCTATTTGAAACTGTTTCTCACTGCACTCTGGCGTCTTCCATCAACACAGAAGTTTATCTATCGAAGTGTGAGATTCGACTTAAGTAGACATTATCCGAAAGGCAAAACAGTGGTATGGTGGGGTTTTTCGTCTTGCGCCGTTTCCGTCGATGTTTTAAAATCTCAACGTTATCTAAAAACATCTGGTGCCAAAACAATATTTGTCATTGATTGTCATTCGAGCAAAGACATTAGCAAACATTCGTATTATCCGACCAAAGATCAAATTCTTCTTCTTTGTGCCACTCAATTTCGAGTTCTCGCCTCTGTCTATCAGGGTTATGGTCTACATACTGTTCAACTGCAAGAAATTCAACCGAAAACTCCTCTATTACAACCAGTGACAGCTGTCAAACGAATTCCTGGTAAGATTAAGAACACACTTTGATATTGGTCGTAGAAGCATAGCTGCTATAAGACTAAATCGTTGGTTAGAAAATGATCGAAAACATTTTTTTCGATTATTATTTTTATCATTACCGAAAAGAACAGTGAATTTTCTCAGTCTATTCTTTTAGTATTCGATAAACATCGAAGTAAACAATTGGAACAAACTATTGCACAATCTGGAGCAACTCGATCGATAGTAATGTTGAACTGCATGCAATTGTATGATCAAGATATCGACATTGTTGCCAAACAGACGTTACACAACACACAATGCATGTGGCTATCTTTACAATACAATGAAATCACATCAGTTGGTGCTGCGATCTTAGCTGAGGCATTGAACAACAACCGGACTTTATATACTCTATCGCTTCTAGCTAATCACGTGTCCGACATGGGTGTGAAAGCTTTGGCCGAGACACTCACACACAGTAATTGTACTCTCACGATACTTGACCTTTCGGAGAATGGAATCACCGATGCAGGTTGCGAATATCTTTCTCAAATGCTCAAGACGAATCAAACAATGACTCTATTGTATCTATCCAAGAATGAAATAACCGATCGAGGAGTTCGATTGTTGTGTGAAACGATCAAAAATCACAATCAAAGTCTTCAAGGACTGTGTCTCTCCTGGAACAAGCTAGTGACTGACGAAAGTGTCGATTCTCTTTGTGACATGATCAAATATCATCAATCGTCAAAGATACTGGAAGTGAAAGACTGCGATCTGTCTCCAATGAGTGAAGAGAAACTTCAAATAGCGGCTGATTCAAAGAAAAACTTTGAACTATTTCTGTGACTTATCGCTTCGATTAATAAAACAGAATAACTGAACTTTAAATAAGCATTTGAGAACGATCGCTGATACACGTCATCTTTTCCTACTAGGTGAATAATGGATAGTTAGGCATTACAATCAAGAGGGACACGGCAGCTTATGAGTTTCATGAGTTTGGTGAATTTCCAAAGGGGAAACCGTTAATTTACATCAGCCCAAACGCACTCGAACTTACGAAAAATCATTCATAAATAGCCCAAAATCATAGATTCTTAGTTGCAAATAAAGTAAAAAACAAAACTTTAAGGCACTTCTTTGTTTACAAATTTCTTCGTCCACGATAAGCTATGGACACTATTCAAAGGTTGATTTCGATACATTTTCAAATAAACTACAAAGCTTATATACAAACGATTTTTTCATGGTCGATTTATTTAGAATTCAGACGTTTCTTGACATGCTGTTTCATTTGCAATAATAAAAAAAGATAGGTCAAAATTTTTCATATGAAACAATTTCTCGATTGGACCATGCACCGTCTCTTAATATATGTAGCTTTACGTCATTTGATAATAACAAATGTTGGCATCAACGACGACCTCGATTTAAAGTTCAAGATGTAAGTGTGGCTAAGGTGGTGTCAGTATGGGTGTGAGTGTGACATGAAGATAATAACAACACTCACGCCCACACCGGCACCTACGCTATGTATAACGAAAAATTTTAGTGACGAGCAGCAGTGGCTTAGTCTCATTTCAGACACTTTTTCGTTTTAGTTATATAAACGAATAAGTATTTGTAAATATATTTTTTATTTAAATATTCATTTATTTTTTTTACGTAAGTTATTTACAAATAAATATACTATGATTATTTTCCTAATAGATTCATGATCACTCAACAAAATTAAAAAAAAAATATGAGTGAAACTTGATATATGTTTGTTTTCATGTCTACAGTTTGGTTTTCTTCTTTAAAGTTATGACATGCAAGCAAAAAATTGTTCTGACATTAGTAAAGATTTCTTTTCTAAAATGAACATCATAGCTTCATAGTTTATTCTTCATCTCCAAAGTTAAGATATTTAAGTAAAAAATTCTACTAAAGTTGGTAAGCATGTAACTATGAAGTTTTAATTTTAAGTCACAGCTCCATAGTATATTTTTCATATCTAACGTTAGGATTTTTAATCAGAATTTATTCGATAGTTAGTAATGATGTTTTTCATACTACATTTAAATAATGATTGTATAGTTTATGTGTCATCTTTTAAGATGTAACTTTTCAAGTGAAAAGCTGTTCTTAGATGGGTAATATTAGAGCTTGGATATTTGTTATTTTTTTTTTCTTAACAAGACGAAGGATATATTTTTGCTGAGGATGTGATCACGAATCCAAGAAAAATAAATAACCATATAACTTACATAAATCGAATATCAGATAAAACAAATCGTTTTAATAAGAATTCAACAATTTCAGATAAAAAAAAACATTTTTTGGCATAAAACATTCAACCATAAAATCACGGTCACTGCTTTGTAAGATTCCTAAGTGAGATTTTTATTCCGCCATTTCTTAGCTTTTGTTGATATTTTTTGGTTTGATTTTGTTCTATAAACAGATGATGAAAACGACGCGCAATAAGTTTTGTGACCTTTGCTTCTTCCTTCTTATCCATCAACTTCCAAGGTTATTACATCATTACTTCGCATAGACACATATGCGTCAAATTATTTTTTTTCAGGATATGCAAGTACTCGTGCAATGTAATATAATACGGCTTACAGTTTTTGTCGTTTAGCTTTATCTTCTAATTCGAAAAGAAAAAAAAAACATGTTGCATACGTCTCAGTCAGACTATTGTAAAACTCGAAGATCATATGTTATTCAACGTCAAGTAAGAGATCAGTGAATCATACCAAATTCAGATGTTGGACTATGTTGAAAATGCCATATAAATCTCTCCATTGATCTCATAGTCGTGTTCCATATACAAAAATTTATCATGGTATCTAAAAGTGCATTTCTCAATGTGTCCTTTTTTATTTTGTTAAGTATGCGATTCCATTACAGTTTTTAAACATCAACTAAAGAAAAGTATTCGTATTGATTGTTCATGAAAGTTAATAATACATTATTTTCTACGTTTTCATTGATCTAACACAGTAATAAGAATAAATTTGAATTATTTCATTGTATTCTCATTAGTATTAGTACACAATTCACTGATGTTGGTGTATTAATGAATATAAACACTCATACTCCGCTCAGAGTCAAAATCGGTCCTGGTTGCTACTAGAAAAATAATATGAAGAAGTAATGACTATGTGTATTCATGCTAGTTGTATAGAAAACTTGTTGTTCAACTAGATTTGATTTTTATTAAAATATAAAGGCACTTGTGTTCTATACAAGTCTGAATATCACAGACATCTGATGAGACCTTTTAGCAAGGTGGAAAACTGGTCGTAGTTCATAATAGAAATAATGTAAAAAAGTTTTTACATTGAAAGTGTCTTGTTTGATCGAAATGATAACAAAAGTAAGATTTTTAATGTATATTTTCGTGTGATGCAATAGAAAGGGGATATTGTCAAACGGCAACGTCAAACCATTCGGTACCGAAGAATTTTTTTTTGTTCCGACGGCCACACTTTTCGTATCTCCATGTTTAGGAAACTACAAATTTGCTGGAAAAGATTTTTTTGCTGCCGATCTTGTCGTAGCGGTCGGAAAGGATTAATCGAGATGCATCTTAATTTTATTGACTATTATAAAACTGAATCTTTAATATATTTTAACGGATTAATTCAAGTCATTTCATCATTTTCGTTTGCATAGATACAGGTATTTAAAGGCAAAACTGATCTTAAAAACATTATATATTCAATTGGATCTTACAGATGCACTAACAATGATCAAGTTCTATTGAATAAATAACTTTCTTTTGTTCTTACTAAAAGATAATAATAACGAAATAATCAAATAATCATTTGACATTCGATAGTGAAGATATTCTTTATCAAGAAAAGGAAAAGAAAAAAAAAATGGTTATATTTAAATCATTCGAGTTCGTTAGAAAAGAATAATCAAAACATATAAACATCCATGTGTGTTTTATCCAACATTCCTTCTAAATCATTCTAAGCATAAATTAAATCGTTTTCAACAAGATAACAGAAACACAACGTAATTATTGTTTACATTCAATCGACAAACTTAATTTATTTACAAACAAAAAAAAAACATCTTTATTGAACATTAAATTTTTATTCAAAATGTCGAAAACATCTATTGAAAGTTTATCAAATGAATTATTTAATGAAATATTCGATTATCTTGACGGTAGTGATATCTACCAAGCATTTTCAAATCTCAATCATCGTTTTCAACAATTTCTCAATTCTTCATCATTTCCATTGAAAATTACAGTTAATTCATCATCTTATAAATCATATACGAATACGCATCAACAACTTTTATTTAACACTAAGCATCGAGTCATTTCCTTACATTTAATATTACCATTACAAAACAATGAATTTTTCTTATCATATTCAATTGATTCATCATTTAATTGTCTTGAATCACTTGTACTTTTTAAAATTTCACCACCTATACTTTTATTACTTCTTACTAATTTAACTTGTCTACCACGACTTTTTTCATTAACTATCGATACACAATGGACGTTTGATGATTTAACAGAAGTTTATCGATTAATTTTTGTTTTACCAAAATTAAAATATATGAAATGTTCAGCAAGAGGAACTGTCTTATCTATGTCATTACCAATTGCTAAGAAAGAACGATTAACTAATATTGAATATCTTGTGATTAATCATTCTTGTACTTTTAATCAAGTTTCTACTATAATATCTTATACACCTGAACTTTATCATCTAAATTTAATGAAATCCTATGATAATTATTTTAATAATGAAATGATATTACCAATGAATTTATTCAGTTTAACATATTTGTCAATAAAAATATGTGATATAATGTTGGATGTAATTTGAAAGTTTTACGTGCTACTCGTTTGTACGAACGAGATTATCTTGATGCTGATCGATGGCAACAATTGATTGAAGATTATTTACCAGATTTAGAAGAATTTTATTTACAATATCATGAAAAAGTTGATCCTGAAGCTGCAATGTCTAATGCTTTACCTTCAGATAACTTTCGTTCATTATTTTGGATTGAACGACAATGGTTAATGGATGTTGAAATGAATTCTTTGAAAATTGTCTGTTCAATTCGACCATACAGGTATATTGAAACAAGTGTTTTCTCTTAAGTAAATTATTTTACGATCTAACATAATTGTTGAGTAGACACGTATGAGATCAAGACTCAAAAAACCAAACTCTATCCGGACTACGAGAAAGTTGTCTTTACTAGATATACGTGAGACCAAATTGTTTTTGGTCTCGATCTCGCACATATCTAGTGCTAAAGTATAAGGAAGGAAATTGTAACCATTCATCCTTTTTTTTCCACTCGCAAACCGTGACAGATACCATAATAACAGATTATTATAGACCATGACTAGAACCTATCAAGTAAAGAATCAATAGTTTAGCTAAGTATTGTTTATTCGCAGAAAAAAAATCAACAAGAACTGATTTTCGACTATTTCTCATCACAGCTGAATCAAAATTCGGTTTGAAGTTCAGTCTGAATAGGAACATGGACTCGAACTTGACAAAACAGAAAAGTTTGAACCCAAATCCGATCAAAAGAAAATTTTCCGATTCGAATCCGACGAGTTCCATTGTGACAGACATTTTTATCGCAAACCATGACGGACATCATATCTTTTAATGCCACAACAATTATGCTAATAACTTTTCTTTTTTAGAAAAAGATGGTACGATATAAATTCTTCCATTGAACTTTCAAAATCTACTCAACTTACTGTTTGGAGTGTTCCTGATGATTATTATTATAGTGGATTATTAAAGTTAACTATTGGTGAAATTTTAACAATAACACAAATTTATCATTTGGAAATTTCTGAACCAAATATTTGTTCTACTGAATTAATCGAATTAATTGATAAATTACCTGGACTTGATTCATTAAAAATCTTTTCTTTGAAATTATTAAAATCAATATTTGTCGCTTTCTACGAACATAAACTTTATTTGGCAGCAAATAAAAATAATATCACCAAAGTTTATCTTTTCAAAATGAATTCTATAGAAGAAGTTTATTTTCTTATAAGATTTTGCCCTCGTATAACATATCTCAAAGTTAATTTGAACAATAATGTTGATTATGAAGTGTTTCTAAAAGATCTTTTAATGAAAATTAATAATGATGGCAATCAATATCTTCGTTTATTATGTCTTTATATTCCAACAGCAAACAATGAAATGATTAGCAAATTCAAAGATATGATCAATCGTGAGAAACTTCTTCATTGTTTTACTATTAAACTTGAATATGATAATATATATCTTCAATGGAAATGATTGGATTTAGGAGTGTTGTTTTTATCTATCTATTGAATTTCGAAATAAAAGAAAAATAAATTAAAATTCATTTATTCTTTTGTGTATGAATTGAAAACAAGATCGATTGATATGTTTTCAATAACTAAAGGATGCTTCATAAATTCTGAGCCTCAACAAAATTTAGTTTATATTATCAGTAATGAATGATATTGGTTCAGTCAGGAGTAGCTTATTTTGAGAAAATAACGGTTTTTTAATAAAACTTGTCTAAAAGGTTTCAGAGTCTATAAATCCATGTGAGCTTCATCAGATTTCGAAAATTATGCAGTCTGATGATTTTCATCAAACTCTCTAGCTCGAAAAAATCCTTTTTTTTTCTTAAAATAAACGACTGGTGAATGAATTGATACCATTCAAAACCATGATCGTTCAATACTAATATCATCAATACTAAATGGTATTCGTTTTGATTATATTAGTATTGAAATATGTGTGCCTTCAACTGATGAATGTTTTCAAGAATAGAGACCGCCTATCAGTCGAAAGTGTGTGTGACAAGAAAATTTTTACTGACTCTCTTTCAATTTGTTTCTTTTTTAAACAGACCTGCAATTTCCATATTGACGCTACTGTAGCTTTTAACAGTTAATTCATCAGTCTAAAGCATGCGTATAACCTTAAAAAGCATAGTTAAAATTGGTTATGTGGTTAAATGAGTGATGAGGTTTAAACTGATAAATGGTTTTTTTTACATGATGTCGATATCCTATGAAAATGCTAAGTAGTGATATGAGAAAACAATTTATTCTCGTATATTTATAACTTTTTCCCTACCTCATGCTTAGGCTGAGTAATAGAGTCATCTGCTAACGGCAATAGCTAGCGAGCTGCGGCTTTCACTAATTGAAGGAGGAGAAGTTGGGACGTCTTTTTCTCCGATTATGTATAAAACGAAACCCTGTTAAAACTAATCATCATCGAGAAGCATGCAAAAGAATACATGAAAATGGTCTGCCATTTAGATGAAATCTTGATTTTGACATTCGATTTAGATAGACGCATTTGAGATCTGTAGTTTAAGATACAATGTAAATGGCTTTCTTATTGCATTCTAACGTTGAGCAAATGGAATCATGCATTTAATTGCGCAAATAATAGGGAATTTTGCTGATTTTTTTAAGAAGTTTTCTGACTTTTTATCATAATAGGTTGACATTTCGATGAAAATGTAATGAAAAGTAAGAAAACGCATTGCATCTTGAACTATAGACCTAAAGTCCCTCTATCTAAATCAAAGGTCAAAATCAAAATTTCATCTAAATGGTAGGTCATTCTCATGTATCCTTTTGTATGTTTTCCGAAGATGATTAGTTTTAAAAGGATTTTGTCTTATACATTATTGGAGAAAAAGACTTTCCAACTTCTCCTCTTTCAATTGATGGAAATCGCAGATTGCTAGCTGTTGCAGTTATCGAGTTATCGCGCTTACACCCACCTCTCTTTCATTCTAGTGCGAACAATACATGTTGCCATGAAGTACATATAACCTCAACATTTTAAAATTTTCTTTCAAATAATAATTTTTTTAAAATTGTTCTTATAATATTCTTTTTTTTTTAATTTCTTTTTATAAAATTTATTTATTTATGTTTTATTTATTTTCATAATATGCATTGTTTTCTTTTTTTAATTAAATATTAATATTTTTTCAAAAAAAAATTTTCTATAAGGGTGTGGGTGTAGATGAAGCGAACACTCAGGCCCACAGTCACAGCAACGTCTACACCCAGATATTCTGAAAATAATGCACTAAAGAGGTCCGTCCGTCTCTATTAGATTGATTGTTTGCTTCATAGTCATTTCACCGTCTTCGTTCTGTTTCAACACAATCAACACCGATGTATTTCTTCGCCATCGTTGTCAAGTTACTTTATTCTACTAACCATAAAATATGGTCGCCATCATTCTCGCTTCAGTTACAAGCGAGAAGAACTACAAAAATCATACATATTTCTTTTTATTTTCTTAAACAGCCTGTGTAAAGAATAAGAAAGAAAACAAATGTCTTTCTGCCGCACACAAAACTAAAAAGAGAACGAGAATACTAATAAAAGAGAAGAATGAATATTTCTACTGTTGATCATCCAGTAAATTCGATTTCATATCCTCGAGCTAATATACTTACAAAAACTGATCTATTTGATTCATCATCGGGTCTACCATCCATTAATCGTCTTGTTCAACATTTACAAGCTAAAGATCGTCTTGATGAACAATGTGCTTTACATCTCGTTAATCTTGCTCAACAAACACTCGAACGTGAACCGAATATTTTAGTTATTCAGTGACCTGTTACTATTGTTGCCGATATTCATGAACAATTCTATGATCTTCTCACAATATTATCGGCTGATGGAGAACCAGCTAAAATACGTTATCTATTCTTGGGTGATTATGTTGATCTAGGTCAATTCGAATGTGAATGTATATTTTTATTATTTGCATTCAAACTTAATTATCCACAAAATATCAACTTACTTCGAGGGTGAATTCAGTTATATTTTAATCGAAAGCATTTTGGGAAACTCTGTTTGATCTATATTTGTAAATCGAAAAAGGATTTTATCAGCGTAACAATTGTATCGGTAGAAAAAAAAACGTCCAAACAACCTATCTGGATCACACTAGTAGCTAAGATTTTCTTAATGGATAGACCCTCCAAGTGAAAAATATAATAGTTGGCACAAGATTTATTTTCCTGCACGCTGATACAGAAAACTTTGTGCCCAAGGGAAAGCCTACTCATGGTTACTGTCCTGTTCTAGATTTTGGTTTATCTTTTTCGATAATTTGTTTTCTTATTCATTCTTTTGCCAGAAATCATGAAACTCGTCAAATGGCTGAAGCATTTCAATTTAAATTGGAATGTCAAAAGAAATATGGTTCAATGTCACTCTACGATGCTTGTATGATCGCTTTCGATACATTGCCCATTTGTGCTGTCATTGATTCACGTTTTCTATGCATGCATGGTGGTATCCCACCCGATATTCAGACTCTATCCGATATTGAAAAATTGAATCGTTTCATGGAAATACCTTATTCAGGTCCTCTTTGTGATTTCCTTTGGTCTGATCTAAGTGAAGATTTTGATCAAGTCGACGAGAAACAACCGGATTTTAAACCAAATAATGTCCGTGGATGTTCTCATTTCTTTTCGTATAATGCTTGTCGAAATTTCTTATTTCGAAATAATCTTTTATTAATTATTCGCGAACATGAAGTACAAAAAGATGATGTAAAATTCTTTCGAAAATCCTCTCAAACCAAATTTCCTGTCTTAATTTCCCTGTTTTCAGCACCTAACGAATGTGATGTATATAATAATGTTGCTGCTATACTTAAATTGGATGCAAATCAACAAATATCTGTTGTACGTATTGAAGCATATGAGCATCCATTTGTTAAACCTAACTATGGAAATGGTAAAAGAAAGCTTTTTTTCCAATGGAAATATTAAATCTAAAGGATTTTTTTAAAAATTGAATCATAGCATTTCAATTTGGCGAACGATTCATTACTTATTATACTACTCATATACTTCTTTCACTTTTCAATATGTATTCACCAGAAGAATTAGCTGCTGAAGATGGACGTCAAGATAAAACTGCTGTTGAATTATTGAATAAAACACGATTGATTGAAACAATGGATCAAGCGTATAGTGAATTGAAAGAGACAAATAATATTGTACTGAATCTAGCTGGACTAACACCTTCTTATCATGCTTATAAAAATTTATTGGCTCAACCCAAGGGGGAAACAGCTGAAATCAGATTTTTTTGCTTTTTTTAATTTTTTTGATTTTTCTCTTGATTTTTCTAATTTAAAACCAACTGATTTTAAATAAAGAAAATCAGAAAAATCAAAAAAATCAAGAAAATCTGATTTTAGCTTTTCCACTGTAAATTGATGCTTTAAACAATAGAGATTAAAAATTTATTAGTTACATTTGATTTTTCTGATTTTTTTTTGATTTTTTTTCTGATTTAAATCAAAAAAATCAGCTGTTTCCCCTTGATTCTCCCTCATGTGAAAACAAGCCACTGACAGAATTGTTGATGTCACGGCTTACGACTGTCCATGTTCGTCTAAAGAAGATCGAATACGGCCTGATTCAAATGAATTTCCTCAGGACGTTTCGATTGCCAAATAATTTATTTGACAAACTAAACTCTTCTCTGGAGCTTCATTTGAATCAGTTCGAATTCGCTCTTTTGTAGACGAACATTGAAAATTGTAGGCCATGACACCAATAGTTCGTCGTTGTCATATGAAATTGATATCTCGAAACGCTCTTCAATGCAGCTTCTCATATATAGTTGTGATGAATCTAAATAGAGAAAAAAAAAGAAATAATTACTTGTAAAATCTTCATACTTACATCATTTCTTGTTTCATATTGAACTAAATAAAGAAAAAAAAATGTATCTTTATATAAATAAGGAATACTTATTTTCGAGATGTTGTTGTGTTGAATCTAAAATGAAAACAAAAAAAAACAATCAAATATAAAAATTTCATGCTTACCATCGTTTTATTTTGATATTATACTAAATAAAGAAAATAAATATACACGTATAACAATGTGAGATGCTTACTTACTTAAGACCTGTTATTCAGATGAATCTAAATAAAAAAATATATATATATTTATTTATATAAATATAGTACACTTAATTTTAACATGTTATTCGGATGAAACTGAAAGAAAAAAAAGAAATAATTCTTTAGAAAACTTGAATGCTTTAATTATTTTGAGTTTAAGAATGAACCAGATAAATGAAATAAATTTACACATATCAGTAAATAAGGGATACTTATTTTTAACAGACTATTTTGATGAGCCGAAATGTAAAAAATACATAGAACAGATCCAGGTCACATTCATACGCACTCCTCATATTCACACGCGCTGACACTCATTCAAACACCAACAACAACACACTCACACCCTTTTAGAATATTTACCTGGTACAATATTAACTAAACTCGCAAAATTTCGTTTGAACTAAAATTACGGCATGCATCATTGGTAACATATTAGAATAAAATCTTCAGATCGGTTTTATTGATGATAAAAAAAATTTTATTCTAGGGTACTCGATAGGAAACACATATGAGACGACATTCACAACGCGAAGTGATTTTAAAAACTAGTTTTAATTTAAAAAAAAATGAATATTCAATAATCAATAGCGAGATAGTTCTTTTTGAGCTTCACTTGCAAATATATACTGCAATCCTCGTTGTACTCGACATTTGTCACTTTTCCAATAGTCGTTGTTGAAGTGCCAGCCTACTGAAGGTGTTCGTACAACAGATATAACACCAACAAGAACTTCCAACTGATTTGATTGATTTTTTTGAGCAACTATTTGAAGTAATGATGCCGACATTTTACCATCTTTTGCGCCATAGTCAAAAACAATATCTTCCTGTTGAAAAGAATGACTATTTGTTAGATATAAGCCTTTCATTCTTTTTCTCATGTCTTCTGGTAAATCACAAAATGTCATATCAATATAATATGCGAAATCATCTCGATTTAAATTTGAAGAAAATATTGTATAGACAACAATATTCTTGAATTGATCTTTGCCGCCTTTATCAATGAGCGGTATCATTAGCCAATCATGGTCAGGCTTTTGTTGTAAGAAAGTACTAACACGCTTTGATAGAATGCTTGTTTGAGCCGAAGTCATCTATAATATTCAAAAAGAATCTTGAATAGTAATTATTTCAAACATAAGATTTTCTCTATATCAAGAAACCTAGGTAGAGATCTATGAACAACTCGAGCACGTATTTACGGATTTGTGCAGATATATAACAGGAGCAAAACAAGGCATTTTCAGGGCACATTTTACATGACTCAATTACAAAAGACAAGTCATTATAGAAATAAATCAGTCTTCGAATCATACGGACCATATCCATTATAAACTAGAAAGCAAAAAATACAAAAACATCTATCACTGTAAGTGACGTTTCTGAGATTCTTTTTCGAACTCTCTTTAATTCATGCGGTAAGAAATAGATATATTAGTTCTTCACCGTACTCCTGAAAGATGGTTAATAAGTCGTGTTCCGTACAATATCTTTAGGTTTAGATAAGAGAATATTCACAGTTTCTTATGATCCTTCTAGAGATATATCAAAATTTGCTCAACGTAAGTTGGAAAACAATTATATATGAAATTTCAGTTTTCAATAGAAAGCAAAACAATATCATATCACCATGTTGTAATTTTCTCGCCAATTTAACAGACACCTTCTGCTTAAAACAAAAACTAACTGAGAGTGACCTATTCAATATAACCCCTTTTCTCTATCTGATTTTCATAATAATATAGATTGCTTACCTTTCGAATCAATATCACTATCTTACTGGGTGTAAAGTCGATTAGAGCTTTTATTACTCGTTTTATATTAGAAGAAAGAAAGAATTTTCCCAGGCAAACACAAGAAAATATTTAGCTATATTCCAACTACAAGCATACATATTGCTTCTCAATTAGTTCCTCTCAAAGATGAATCATATCAAAAGCATACACTGATAACAAGGATTACTACACATAACAGAATATTGACAAATAACAAGTTTTTTTTTCCTACATATTAATAAGTCATAAATAGATCATTGGTAAAAGGAAAACAACTTATTTTCGGATAATTTTCTTTTATCCATGATCTATTTATAACTTATTGATATGTAAGAAAAAAGAAACTCTTTATTTGTCAATATTCTGTTATATGTAGCAATCCTTGTCATTAGTATATATACGTTAGATATGATTCATCTTTGAAAGAAACTAATTGAGAAGCAATATGGATGCTTGTAGTTGGAATATAACCAAATATTTTCTTGCGTTTGCCTTGGAAAATTCTTCTTTTCTTCTTATATAGAACGAGTAATCAAAACTCAATCGATTTCACACCGAGTAAGACAGTGATATTGATTCGAAAGGTAAGCAATCTATATTATTATGAGAATCAGATAGAGAAAAAGAATTATGTTGAATCGTGTCAGTTATAAACAATCATATAGAACGATATTCTGAACAATATACTAAAGACTACGTTACAATGGTAAACGACGATAAAATCTCCTTTTGTTATATTTTTCGGTTACTTCATAACTATTCTTCTAAATTTAAGTTTTCTCAGAGTTCATGTAGGCAAGAAACACAGAAATCCAGCTTGTCAACGCGTTTGGATGCAATAGAAAAAAAAATAGTAAAATCACGCACGAACGCAATTCTATCTAAATCGCACTTGGACACGGCTGGCATTAGACTTGTAACGTGTCTAAATGCGTCTCCAGTGAAAAATTTGTTGCGTCTAGACACAGTTTTAGTTTTAAGTGCGTCTATATACAAAAAAATGTTACATAAGATTCGCGCCTAGACTCACTTAATGTCCTCGATTTATAAAAGATCAAACATTAATTCAGGAGTACGATAATAGAAAAAATATTGTCAACCATTGCTTTTTATCTGATAAAGATTATATGTAAGAGTTTTCTATAAATGAATTTATTCTGATGAAAGATACAAAAAACAACTCTTAGTAAAATATAATATGGAAAAGATTTCTAAATAATTGAGAATTTGAATATTTTAGCTAATGAAATTTTAAAAATGGATGTGGGTACGAGCCAACTAACTACTTTTACTCCCACAAGCACACCTAAGCTAGTCAGATCAAACCTGAGACGTATTGTAATAAATTTTTGAAAATCTCAAATTGGTTGCGTCTAGATGTGACTTCAGTCTGAATTGCGTCTCGACGCGGTTACCTCAGGGATCGCGTCGGAACATCATAAATGTTTCATCTGAGTTGCATCTTCAAGCGTTCGACTGCTGCGATTGAGACGCAGTTGCATTCCCAAAAATATTTACATGGGAATGACTGAAAAATAACGTTTTCTGACTGAAGACAATAGATATAATTGATTTCCTAGTTTTACGTTTTATGGCGAATCTTTAAGTATTTAAAAAACAGACTGAGCATCTTTTTAATCAGAGAGATTACAAATTAGAGACATTTCATACGAATACATCATAAAGAGGTATTTTGAAACTGTTTGAATATAGTTGAGTTAACAAGAAATGTATAAAGGAGAAAATATGTTTCTTTTTAGTATCTTCTTCTCTTTATTCATTATATATCTGATATTGGAAATCTATAATCGAGATATATTGTTCGAGGTGAGAATCGATTAAGAGTATCAAGAATTTTTGTTTTGTTTTTGTATTTCGAATAGAACAAAATGAGAAGATTAAACGGAGAAAGCGTTTAATTTTAGGTTTTTTTTCCATTGAATGATAATTTCAATCGATTTTTCTAGAAAAGTATTTATTTTCACTTTTCTATTTTCATAGTTATGATATCATTTATAATTACCACTTGTTTAATTAAATTTACGCATAAAATTCTAACGGAGAACATTCATTTAGATTGTTGCTTTTCTTAGAGTTTCATGTTAAATATACATGTTGATTTTTGTACAAATTGTCCTTATAAAAGGAACAAACTTTCAAATTTTCCGGTTATTCAAAATTAACATTGAGTTAAACATAAAATTTTCGTTTTAGATGCATTAATGCAGCTACTTTTCAAACTTTTAAAGCGAGTTCTGTCACTCTTTTTAGTATATGTAAATTATTTGAAGGAAATTTTACTCAGAAACTTGAAATTTTGCTGAACAAAAATATCAAAAACTGAAATTTTATGCGAATATCAGTCTTAAATTTAGATAGTCAAAAAATTTAAAGCTTCTTCCTTTCATAATGAAAATTTGCACGAAACTGACATGTCTGTCTGTCTAGATTCCATACTCAACTTTTCTTGCGAAAATACACGGAAAGAAAATCTTGATTGGAATTAAATCGACGCAAAAAAGTTGATCTTTCGATGAACATCAAAGAGATTTGCACATTACGTGGTGTTTTCACATGTGTAACAAGAAAGGGATTTCTGAAAAAGTTGATAGATAATTCAGAAGTATTTCTCTGAAATGTTTTTAAAAAATCAATAATAGTAAGAACGATTTAATCTGAATATCGGTATTTATTCTACTGATTTTTGTTACAGATATTCAGAGTTGAAATGCAAAGTGATAAATATTTGTTTTGCAACGGCTCAAAAACTGAAAAAAACAAGAAGCACAATAGACGATCTTATGTTCATCGATCGAAGTCAAATCCACAAAGCAGCAGATCGAAAGATGTTAGTTATGATAGCAAAACCATGCGCACATCCTATACTAACGAATATTATCACCAAAGAAATATCAATCATCATGATCAAGACAAGCACGTCAATAAATTACAAGTGGAAACAAATCAACGAGAACTTTCAAATTACGGCAACCGTACAAACAACAGTATATCACGCCAAGAAGAAGTTTATTCTCAGAAAGATGTCGGCGTAAAAGTGAAAAAGAATTTGACCTCATATGTGCAAGATTTTCTTCAACAACGTTCAGATTTTTCTTGGTTAACAGAACAGTTTGATCCCTCAACTGGTTCCGATCATTTTAAAAATCTGATTGTTCACTCAACTTTTCCAGTTAGTTTAAATCAAACTGATTTCGAATACTATATTGATATGACATTCAACGATTTCCCACAAGAACTTACAACAAGAATGAAATGTTTATTTCAACGAAATAATGAAAATCCTATATCAGAAGATATTTTAATTGATGATCATTCAGATGGTGCACTATCAACAACACTAATTCAAATACTATCTCACAAGAATGATCATAATGAATTGGAAATGCTTGTTGGCTATGTTACTACTACTCGACGTCTATCTAGAGGTTATACTTTTACTCAAACTTATTGGGAACAACATAGAAAACAAATCAAGAGAGCTTTACAATATATGTATGGGAAAGAGGCTCTTAAAGAATTATCCTGAGAATAACAAGTAAAACTATTTAGCTATTTCAAAGACACATCATCGTACTCGAGATTTTGCTTTTCAGCATGATATATTTTATCTGAATAAAAACTCTACTCACTGTTTAGAGTTTATTTTAACTGAAGACAGTAAAAAAAAAACGTCATTGATTCTGTTTTTTTTGGAACATTTGTACTAACGAGAATGGATGTGGATGTGTGTAGGGTGTATGAAGTATGAATGTGGATGTGGCTGCATATCATGACGAGACTTAGACTAGGGTGTGGATGTAGGTATGGATGTGGGTGTGGGTGTGTGGAACCCACAGCTACACCCACACTCACATCCATACCCACACCTACACCCACGCCTCACACTCCCGCCTACACTCCACACCCCCACCCTCAAGATTTCGACGTTTTTGCAGAAACGTTTTTGGACAACTTGTTAATTTAATCTAAGTTAAGATGAAGCGTCATCCCCAGTTAAATATATCGGTCACAATTATATCATATCAAATTAGTTTACTGACATTGTTAGTGATACAGTGTGGAGAAATGAATTTTGTTTGGAAAACTTGAGGTTGTTGAACACTCGTCGCTCTAGTCTTGCTATTATTCTTACATATTTTAATCCTTTTATGAAGTGTTCGAAAACTACTAGTGTTTAAGGTTCATAGACGAGATTCCTTGAACTACCATTGATTTGAGTTAGTGAGACACAGTATCAAAGTATTGATGGAACAATTGTTTTTGTATCTGTTATGTATTTTCCTATTACTATAGTTCCAATAATCTTCAGAAAACTACAATAACAGTCCGAGCTAAGCTTCATCTTATTTTTAAAAAATGATTTTTGTAATGATGTTTGTATTTGAAAAATGATTAATCGTCGAGTTTCGACAAAAAAGCATCTTCAAGTGCAGCACAGTGTTGGTCAGACATCTATTAATACTGTGTTACTAGCATTTGAAGTAAAGATATTAAGTAATCAAGTTAATTCAACTGTTACAGTAACAAGTTATTTGGAATAATAAAATGAATAGTTTGACATAAGATGATTGACAATGAGATTAGTAATGAAGATATAATAAACAAATTCAAATCCTATGTAGAAAACTAACTACGATCTTTTAAATGTAAGATATATTTCTTAGTCAATGATAACCTTTTCTGTTGTACATCGACCAAGGTTTTCGGGAGAATACATTTCTTCAGCTTTAGCTGGTGGAATGATAAATGTTCCAGCACATGTTGCACGCATTAGATAACTCCATTCATATACGCCAGGCCATAATAATGATCGAAATGCTTCAGCACGTTCATCTCTTAAGTTTTCATGTTCTGTCCAACCAATAGTTGAATATGGTCGACATCCACAATAATAATAATAATTTCTGTTTGATCTTGTTACTGATGAGTTTGTATCATCTGTCAATGTACCTTTTAATTGTGTATTTAATGGTTCACAACTAGCTGGTAAATAGGGTGTGGGTGAGTAGATGTCGGGGTGGGTGAGTAGGTGGGGGGGGGGGGGGGGGTGGGGGGGGAGTGGGTGTGTGAGTGTGGGGGCGGCCCTGCTTTTAATTCACGCCAACTCCGACTTCCACCTCCACACACCGACACCCCGCACCTACATTCCTACCCACACCCACACCACTCCACACACACCTACAGCCACACCATCCCACAGCCACACAGACACCCACACACACCTTTAAGATAGCCACCCACACACACTCTCAAGATAGCCACTCACACCCACCCACCCACACACACTCTCAAGATAGCAACTCAACCCACCCACCCACACCCTCAAGATGGTCACCCACACTCACACCCATTTACTAATTTCTTTGAAAACACATGAAAGCTCCACAGAATAATCTATTTTACTGATTCTAATTAATCTGTTAAATTTTCATTCGGAATCAAGTGTTAACATCCTGTCATAATTAACATATACATTGCAATTTCGTTATTATCTATGACAGGCTAGTGCATATTTCCAGATTGAATTTTGTCCGAACAATAATTCCATGATGTAATCATGTTTTAAATCATATTATGACAATCAGACAATTTTAGAGAAAGATATTTTTTTTATTGAATTATTAACTAGATTTCTGATTATTTCATGGCAATTCTTTTTGCTCATTACTTATTTCTTCCGTCGTTGTTCTCTTTACACGGTACAGACAACCGTGTAGGTACTAATAAAGATAATAAAAAAAAAAGAAAAGACCACGATACAAAACAACCTTTCATTCGCTTTTCTATGGTATGTATACTTGTCGAGATGGTGTTAGTAGTATTTTTTTCTTTTATTAGCTCAGATCCGATTGGTGCTATCATTTTACCTATTAGAAAATGAATAATTCATATACTTGTTATGGCTTATTTTGTTTCGTTCTTTCATTTCTTCTCGTTTAATCTATACTAAACTTTTGTCTGACACGCGCTTGATATGATGTGGGATCATTTTAGAAAGAAAGAAAAAAAACATCGACAAATGAAGTAGGATACGTCATAAAGATTTGTTTTTAGCATAAATATTCAACTATTTTCAACGTCAGCTAGTTTAATGAGAACTAAGATTTCTTTACGTGAAGAAATAAAAAAATCTCGTAAGGAAGATTTTTTTGAGTTCGTTATTTCGATTATCTCACCATGAGAACATTTATTGATATAAAATAATTTTTTTGTATGATAATACTGTTTGAATATTTTCGTTTAGAACTATCAGCCTAATAAAAAATGTCTGACGAAAATGCTTCTAGTCTTCAAGATGCTAATAAAAAAGTTCTTCAAGATATGATAAAATGTGCGGAACAAAAGAAACATAGTGATGCATCAGGTGAAGCTATGTCATGAATTATCGAAATTTTAAAAAATTCTAGTCCAACAAATAATTTTTATCAGCACGTTAACGGTCCCTCTAATCAAGTTGTCGAAGTTGAAAATATTTTCAAAGGACAAACCGGTGATGGAAAACCTTGGGAAATGCGATTTACGATCAATGCCGATTTGCCAAATAAAGCAAGAAAACATAAAGCACATTTTGGTTGTGATGTTTTTTGGAATAATGAAAGGGTTCTTGCTACACATAAATGGCTTCCAGATGGTATGTTGAAAGTCGGAAGACCAACTATCCAAGGTATTAAACTAGAAGAATTTCCGACTGGACATGATGAAAAAAAGTTTGATGATAAACGTTACGTAACTTGGGAGTCTATTTCAAAAAAATATGCGTATTAAATTTTGACATTTATTTTACACTGTTCTTCATAGAAAAAACCATCTTTAATAAACATTTTCTATACAGAGTATGTTTCACTTAGGGTTGACCAAACGTTCTAATTAAAGCAGTGAATATTTTATAAGATACTTAATATCGAAAGTTTTATTACATGAATACATAGTAAAATACCTCGTCTATTATAATGGGCATGAGAATTCTATCTTGGATTAATTCTAGCATTCTTTCAGATAAACTTTATCATATTCGATATCAAACAGAAAGCACGATTCAGAAAAGCTCGTTTATTTATACGAGAAAACTAACTGAACTGAATGAACTAACTCAACAAGGGTGGGGTGTGGGTGTGGGTGTGGTTGTAAGTGTAGAGAAGATTTATACACACACCCACACCCTGGGATCCAGTTGTGTGCATACTTCAAGAACTGAAAGAAGAATATCCAATGGTTGCAGATGATCAAGAATTCGATAGACTAGTTCGACAGGTAATGTCAGCAATGATGGTATAGTGATGTGAGTCATGATGTTTTGTGTTGAAATGGCTTCTGACTATACAATGTATGCCTTTTTGTATCTATGATAATGTGTGTAGATAGGTAAAGTAATGTTAGCTATCGTCAAGTTGGAAAGATGAATGGAAAGCACTAAAATCATTGTTATGTGCTTTATTGTGTTCTGTTTCTTTATAATTGATGTGAGTGGATGAGAATCAAATCGAAGAAAACGGCTTTTAAAAAATAGCGAAAAGATAAAAACGAGAGTGGAAGTGAGGGCAATTGTCTTTGTCTTCCTCACCTTCACACCCTTACATAGTAGAAAGATGGACAAATCGATTTCTTGACGATGAACGAAGATGATGAGTAGGTGTACTGTAAATTAATCCTAACGAGAACAGATGTGTCTCTGTTTGACACTGATCTTGTGTTCAAAGAGAAAAAACCTGACACCGTCGCTACTAATGTCCGCGCCAGAATCAAAGAGGGGTGGGTGTAAGTTCAATAACTCGATAACGGCAACAACTAGCGACCTGCAATTTTCACCGATCGAGAGAGGAGAGGGTGTGGGTGTGTCTGGGGGTGGGTGGGGGTGGGGGTGTGTCTGGGTGTGGGTGGGGGTGTGGGTGGGGTATGGGTGTGGGTGGGGTATGGGTGTGGGTGGGTGTGGGTGTGGGGTGTGGGGTGTGGAGTGTGGGTGGGTGTGGGTGTGGGGTGTGGGTGGGTGTGGGTGTCTTCGTGTGGCTGTGAAGTGGCTATGGATGTTATTCTTTTCGCCGACTCATACTCACACCGACATCCATACTCACACCCACACACCAACACCCACACCCACACCGCCACCCACACCCCACACCCATGCCCACACTCCACACCCACACCCACACCAACCCTATCCACACCCACACACACCCTCAAGAACAGAAGATGAAACACATTAGAAGACAAGCAAACAATCACTGAGCTAAACCAGCTAGAACGAAGACATTGCCTTATTAGAATAACCATTACTTTAACACGAATGAATAACCGTAAGGTGTGTCGTTAGTCGGCATGGACTCACGTGGCTAGATGTTTTCGCTACTTGAGCTACAATGAGATCCGCTATTAAAGTTCTACATAAGCTATCAGTATATGGAATGTGTTACAATAACAATAATGGATACAACAATGTTCATAATCCGTGTTGATTATTTTGCAGGTGTGGATGAGGGTGTGAGTGTGAGTGTGAATGACTAAAGGACTAATATCCACACCCACACCCTTGAGCACATCGCTCAGAAATTGAATCAAAACATTGATTTTTATTTAAATGATGAATTCGCTCTATTAAAAATTATAAAACTAAAAGTCAACAAGGAACCTATGTCCATCAATCGTAACGTTAATGAATTTCATAAATAGATCAGATATGAATCTTTTAGAGAGTTATTTCGAATATGAACGCTAATTAGTCGGTGTTAAATGAATTGGTCTCAAGTAAACTTTTCTAAAATTCTAGAGTAAACAGACGTGTGTTAATCACATTTTTTATTACAATGGAGGAAGGCAATAAGAGAGACTAAGAAAGCTTTGCTGAAGACTATTTCTTTGATTTTCCCGAAACTTCTTATTTGGGTGTGAGTGTGGGGTATTGGTTGGGTATGGATATGGATATTAGTGCTTTAGTTATTCACACCCACATCACCCACACCCATACCCACACACCCTACAGATTTGGATAACAATAACTTCCACATTTAAAAGTATCAGTACTAAAGGTTAAAAAAATTTTATAAACGTTTTGAATATTCTTGGGGTTTGGATGCGGTTGAAGATAAGACTCCAACTAATACCCAACACCAACATCCACATCTCTTACCTATTCGCCTACATCCATTTACGCGTACCGTCCCTCATATCCACACCCGCGCACGAGTAGAATAGGAGTGAAATTCGTTCTTGTTGGAATGGCCAGTTATTTTTTATTCATCGTCATTTATGTTATAAAAAGACAAAAGAAATACAATCATCGTTATAAGTTTATTCGATAGAAAAACGTTGCACTCGCTGATTGAAGCTATCGACAACATAGAGATGACCATGTCTATCGAAGAATAGACCCATTGGCTCTTTCAACTGATCTGCTCGTTCCCCTCTGCCGTTGCCGCCCACAATAACAGTGCCTTCTTTCGATCCTTCAGGCCAACGCATCACTCTGTGGTTTGAGGAATCTGCCACATATACCGTACCCAAAGTATCGACAAATAGCCCTTGAGGGCACGACAATTGTGTTAGAGCGTTTCCTTGGCCTTGACCCCCTGCGACAACAGTTCCTTCTGCTGCATCTTTATTCCATTTCATCACACGATGATTTTTCCAATCCGAGATATAGACAATTTGCTGTCGATCAACAAATATGTAGGTCGGCTGGTTGAGCTGATTAAGACTGGTACCTGCATCATGACCGCCAGCCACGACAATGCCATTCTTCGCACCCATCTGATATCGTCTAACTTCATGTTTGTTGATATCAGAGATATAGAGATATCTCTGATCATCTATAGCCAATCCTCGACAGAAGATGTTATCGAGAAGAATTTCTCCTTGAGTAGTACCATGACGACGAGAGCAGCGCAGAACTCGTCGATTGCCTCGATCACAGATAATGAAACTATCAGTCTCTTTGTCGATCAGCACATCAGTAGGCCGGTTTAATTGACTCAATCGATTCCCGCAACCATGACCACCAGCTACCACTTGTCCATTCGTCTCACCCCTCTTCCATTGGATGATACGATGATTATAGCAGTCAGCGATGACCATCGTTTGATCATCATCAACGAAAAAACTATAAGGCCAGTAGAGTTGATTGGTGGCATTGCCATGCTCATAACCTCCAGCGACAGTTACTCCATTCTGTGTCCATCGAGCATTGACTGGAATATTGGGAATTCCTATAAATAAAGTATATAAAAACGAATCATTACTCCTGTCAAAGAGTTTTCCTCTGCCGTCGAAAGAGCTACGAATAAGACCTCTTTTATTCGAGGGAGCCTGTTATAACCATCAAGAATGTCTCTGGATATATTCTGAGCGCCTTTTCCTGGTCCATAAAAAACTAAAAAAAGAGTTTCTTACGAATATTAAAAATGTTCTTTCTATGGATATCAATTTAGAAGTCTTTTTTGATTTCCTATAAAAAATAGATCTCATACCAATTTATATATCTGCGCTAACTAATCCTAGCCTCAGTCTTGTTCAATTTATGAGAAAAATTGGGAAAGTGGTTAGAACTTTGCCTTGAGTTGTACTAAATCTTGTTGACAAGGCTGTCCATAGTTAAACAGAATCCTTGTCAGACTTCGTTTAAGTGCATGTTCAAACAGTTTGTAAGTTGAGAATGCAAAATTCGAGCAGAATCCCATCTTGATTCTACTCATAGTTTTGAAAAGAATAGCAGAGAAAATTACTCCGAGGTTCTTTGAATCTTTAGTCATAATCCGTTATGGTTTATGATAAGAAGCTGCCGTCAAGATTTGTAATTATATCAGATGAGGATCTTAACAAGAACAGAACAAGATTTGTCAGAATCCTACGCGAATAAAGCTTCTAAAGTTTTGATTAGAACTCTGCTCTGAGGGTGGGGTGTGGGTGTAGGTGCAGGTATGGACAGGCATGAACAGATGAACTACACTCACGCCATTACTCCTATCCCTACCAAAACCAATACCCTATCCACACCCTCACCCACATTCCATGCATCCACCCTCAATTAAGAAGCTCCCATGCTATGAGAATATACAGAATGGGTATGCTCCAAAATTTGTTTTTGAAGTGTAGGCCAACTCACCAGTAACATTGAGGGTGACGGTCATCTCTTCCATTGACATGTTATTCTTTGCTGTCACCTTGTACACACCTTCATGTTCTCCCTTTATACTAGCCACTGAGAATGTGTATTGCGTTGTTTTCACACTTGTGAACTGCACTGCCTTTCCATCCTTCTGCAGCTGAACTTCTGGTGTTTCCTTGCCACTCACATCTACGACGATGTTGAATTCTTTGCCCTCTTCCAAATCAATAACATCAGATGCTGGTATCACTCTTGTCAACTTCACTGGCTCCAGCACTGTGAGTGCACACGGAGTCGATTGTACTTCACCAACTTCGTTCTTCAACATGACTCGATAGACTCCTTCACTCTGTGCCACTGTTGCTTGTTTGATCAACAGCTTATATTCAAGCTTCGTCTCGTCCACCGACACATTTCCCGGTTCAATTGGGTCATCTTTGAAGAACCACTGAGCAGATGGTGGTGGTGATCCTTGCACGACCACTGTCAATATGACATCTCGTCCAATCATAGTTTCTTGTTCTTTGGGCAACTGTGTGATGATTATTGGTGCAGCAACAACAACGAGCTGAACAGTTTCTTCTTGATAGCTGTGTGGATTCTCAATACGACAAGTAATCAAACCCGCATGTTGTTTAAGATCGACGTTCCCAATGGATAACTTGGCTTCACCAGTCGCAGTATTGAACTGCATTTGAGCACCTTCTTTCGCTGTCAATGGTTTTTCATTGAATAGCCACGTGATATTCGATGTTGAATATCCATCAATCTTTGTTACGAATAATGCGGTTGCACCTTGTTGCACTTTTTGTGTCGTCGGCTTGACAATAAACACTGGCGATTCTATAAGGACAATTTTACATTGGCTTCAATGAATGCAACTCCTTGTAACTTTTAGATCATACGAATCGAAATACTTCTATGTTGAATTGTACTAGGCATTAGAAAATTCACTAATAGGATTCTTCAATCGGCTAAAATGAACAGTTCGAAATAGTTTCGGAATAGAAAAAGCTAATAGACCTTGACGAAGAGTTATAATAAATACGAATCGTGCGAGATTTATTAAACAATACAAAACTTATAAATTGGTATAAAATTCACAAATTGCTTACGAACTTATTTATCATCATTTTTACTGAATGCTCAGATATTGAATTTATGACGGTGAACCTCTTTGATTCTCTATTTATTCGAACACGTTAAGCAAATACGCATATAACTAGACTCATGCACTAACATGCAGTACTGTGTCCACTAAATGATTCTTTCTTCCTTCTTTCATCTTATCAGTCAGAAGAGAAACTGACAGAGAATGAAAGAAAAGGAAAGGAAGAGAAGAAGAGAAAGATAAGATGGGATGCATGAGAGAAGTGCAAATGGTGTGATACGTTACAGAGTGACAATAGTTTACTTTGTAAAACTCAATTGTTAAGTTCGATTTAATATGGATTTGTTAGCCACTATTGAAAAGTTGATACCGCACATGAACTATCTTCCGATCTTATTTCGTCCTTTATCAAAGACAAAAGATTTTACTGTCTTTCGCATCAGCTTATTTGTGTCGATTTCAACATTGAAATATAGCATCAGTCTACTAAACAGCATTCCGTTTGAAAAAATGCATCTAGGTGTTTAGATGACTACCAGATAAATGGTTCAGATTTGGAGTTATAAATCAAATTTACACTTGTAAAGAATTGGTTGGAGATTCTATCGTCACTTTTTAATTCATTTTTGCTACTCTCTCCTCCTTCCGCTAGGACATAGCTCCCAAGTTTTTTTTCAAAAAAAATATTAGCTTCGTTCATATCACTAACGCTTTCAGCACAATCTCTGTGAGATAAACATGTGAAAGGGTGTGGGTGTGGGCGTGGGGTGTGGATGTGAAGTGTGGCTGTGGGGTGTGGATGTGGGTGTGGATGTGGGTGTGGGTGTGGGTGTGGGTGTGGGTGTGGGTGTGGGTGTGTGGGTGTGTGGGTGTGTGGGTGTGAGGGTCTGGGTGTGGGTGTGGGGGGGGGGGGGTTTGGGTGGGGTTTTGGGTGTGGGTGTGTGGGTGTGTGATGTGGGTGTGTGATGTGGGTGTGGGTGTGCGGTGTGGGTGTGGGTGTGGATGTGAAGTGTGGCTGTGGGGTGTGGATGTGGGTGTGGGTGTGAGTGTAGGTGTGGGTGTGGGTGTGGGTGTGGGTGTGGGTGTCGGGTGTGGGTGTGGGGTGTGGATCTTTTTTTCACGCACAGTTACCCACACCCACACCCATACCCACACCCACACCCATACCCACACCGACACCCACACCCACACCCACACCCATACCCACACCGACACCGACACCGACACCCACACCCACACCCACACCCACACCCACACCCCACACACACATCCACACCCACACACACATCCACACCCACACCCACACTATTACCAATCACTCTCCCTTTCAAGTCGATAAACGACGGTATTCTACCTTTATTTGTTTTGGCATTGATTTCTATGCTGGATTTCTAAAAGTATGAAATATATTATGCATATACGTTTTTTAGAGTAATTATCACTTGACCTTATTGATGACCGAGCCAATCCTAGTCACGAGAGTACTGATGGCGGCTGCTGGAGTCGAGTGTTTCTACGAACAAAAGAGGATGGATTTAAACAGGAGAAGGCACGAAGAAATTGTTTGAATTACTTGAACTTTCTTGGTGTGTGTCTCGACTTGTGCTGTGGCTATGCCAGCAGCAGTCGTTGGCAAAACACCTGCGAAAAAAAACAGTCATTTATTTCTTGAGAGCATTTTTCTACATGTTTCCGTAAAATTGAAAACCCTCCCACTATTTTGTACCCTATCCGAAGGAAAGAGTGTGGGTGTGGGTGTGAATGATTTAAGAGAAGACCCGTGCCCTCAATATCGCATATACCGCAATGGCACTTTTATCGAATTTTGACCAGTTTTTTACTTATAGCATTTTTAGCCTATATATTAGTTACCCAAATAGGATAAATTTGGAGGCTATACTATTCTATATCAAATGAGATGTCAATAAGCTCTAATGGTCAAGCTGCTTGTAAGATAATGTCAAAATACTGAATACGCCCGGAGGATCCCGATTTTAAGGAGTCAAAATAACCTTTTTATACTTGTTTCAGTTCGCATTTTCTCAGAGAAAATCAAATGACCTAAGGTTTTGGATTTTATTATGGTTTGACTAACAAGGGAGGGGCACCAACTGACCAATTGCTTTTGAGTTCAGATTATGTGCAGTATGTAGGTATAAATGAGCTATGAATAACGTGAAAAAAGTTCGGGCCGCTTGTTCATTGTTACGGAGATACTGCACTTTTGCAGTGAGCTTTTAAATGAGTGCCGTGGTCCTCCTCAGTAACATCAGAAAAAATGATTTTCGAATTTCGACCTGAAACTTTACAGAGAAACAGATCTTACTGAGAATGGTATTTTGTGAAAGTTCGAGACCTTTTTGCTGTTCCTATCCCTAGTTGCAACTATGAAAACTTCATTCGGATGCACCAGAAGATTTGATGTTCTCGTTTCAGGCTAGGAATATATCAAAACATCTGAAACCTTTATAAAATGCTATGTGCAGTAAGATCTGTTTCTCTGTAAAGTTTCAGGTCGAAATTCGAAAATCATTTTTTCTGATGTTACTGAGGAGGACCACGGCACTCATTTAAAAGCTCACTGCAAAAGTGCAGTATCTCCGTAACAATGAACAAGCGGCCCGAACTTTTTTCACGTTATTCATAGCTCATTTATACCTACATACTGCACATAATCTGAACTCAAAAGCAATTGGTCAGTTGGTGCTCCACCCTCTTAAGACTTTCATTTGAAATAATCAAAAAAGAAATTTCTTCAGTGACACAGACGGAAAGTATGGCGGCCCTTTCACGAGCTCTCTCTTACGATCAAAACTTCAAATAAAAATAGTGTTTGAATATTTTGAGACAAAAAATTAATCGTTCGATGGCAACTCTGTCCCAATGTTCCTGGTCAGTTAGTATGCTTTTAAAAGTTTCTAATTGGACCATAAAACAGAGCGCGGAAAAGGATATCCAGAGGGTCATCTGTTGAAATAAAGATAAGAATTACTATTGCCTAAAAACGAATGAAAAGTGATTTTCGTGACGGAATCATTTGCATCCATTCATTATTTTTACAACTATAAATGAATACCTCAAGCAGTGACGAAGCGTAATTCTTTTATCATAATTGTATAACCTATCGAGAGTTCCTTTGATTCTTGTAAAAGGTTGCGATGAAGACTTGTTTACTTATGCGAAACCTCTGAAATTAAGAACTAAACAGTGAAATGTTTTTCATTACTTCTGAGAAGCTTCTTATTCTTCGCTTTTTTCCTATGCGAAACTGCAACTATGTAAATACAAAATGTTTTTATATGTTATCAACATCGTTCTACATGATGTTCATGTTAGTTTCAGTTAATTCAGTAGATTAACTTCCACCACTCAGGTAGATCGTTATGTGAGCAGGCCGACGTCCCACCTTCATTTGATAGTACATTGATTTTCGAAGTGGGTTTCTACAAGTATGTGATATTTTATCAATGCCCATTTTCTGGAGTAATTATTGTCTGACCTTATTGATGATAGAGCTAATTCTAGTCTTAAAAGTATTGATAACGGATATCACTGGCTTGCGTCGCTATAAACAAAAACAAGACAGGCGTAAACAGAAAAAAGACATCAAAGTTTTGTTTTGAATTACTTGAACCTTGTTTGACTCTGTCTTATTTTCTGCTGTGATTGTGTCAACTGTAGTTGTTGTCGAAGCACCTGCAATATAAAACAGTCATTTATTTCTCAAGAGCTTTTTTTATACAATTTTCAATATTTGATATCCTTTCACTATTTGATACCTTACTCGAAGCAGAGACGAGTGTCACCAATAGTAACAGAAGATATGAAGACTTATTTCAGGATGAGAATGTGACGTGAGCGAGAAACATGAAAGTATGAGCGTTTGGTGTGAAGGTGTCAGATCTTTTCCATACTTTGACTCTCATCCTCTCTTACAAACAGTAACCCATATCTTCAAAGTACCATCTCCACCATCTGTTGGATTAGTTTAAGTAGAGACCTGTGTAAATCCATCTAAATTTCTTTGACGAAAAAATACGACCTAAATTCTTATTTTTCTAGAATCAGTCTATCGTGATACACAAAAGTATATATCGAATTTTTCTGAAATGTTTTCAAAGTGGAACAAATTGAAGTCCTTCCGGTTACATCAGTAAAAGTCGGCAAATTTATCAAATATGTGGATGCACATAACAGTTTCCAGCATTACCGTTCAGAGTCAGAGCAAACTCAGTCACATATCGGAGTTCAACGCTAAAAGACTAGATTAAATGATAGATACATACAGGGTGTCCGGAGAGTCATTAGAGTTAGGAAAATTTGAATATCTCCATTACCACTCGACCAAGCGCGCTCATTTTTTACCAAGGATAGAGGTATGTTTACACTCCAAATACATATGGACACGGATACTGAGAATCTTTGTTAAGTATCACTATTGACCTCAACAAGAAAATTTTTAGTTTTTCACCGACAGAGAAAAAACAATATACTTAACAAAGATTCTCAATACACTTGTCCGTATGGATTTGGAGTGTGAACATGCCTCTATCCTTGGTAAAAGAATGAGCTCGTTTGGTCGAGCCGTAATGAAGATATTCAAATTTTTCTTTGTCTAAGGACTTACGGGACACCCTATATATTAACAAAAAATCATATGTGGTCTTCTCAGCAATGCATCTGATAAGAATTGTTCGCAATTCACAAGTGGTTCATTTACGGTCAAAAATAGTTTTAATCAATCATATGTATGACCTTATATAGTTTTTTGCGTTGATTTCGTATATGCTATTTATGTTATTCTCAAACTAAATTATGGTAAAAAAAACATGTGGCTACATATCGACGTATTATTGATAGTTTTGTATTGTCTTGTCATTGAAATTAGAAAAAAGAAGTTTCTCAATAATCAAACCAACCTTAAAAAACTGTACAGACGCATTTGAAGCTGGAAATCCAATGATTCTATTCAAAATAGGTATTCAGTTTTCACCTGTCTCATGAAGAGCTAGATAAGTTCTTAAAGATCGCTCACAGAATAGTTTCTGCAATGCACATGCTTCTGAGGGACACCGTTGCTCTCAATCAATTTACCAGCTTAACTCTAAAAAAAAGTTTTCGTTTTCGTGATAAACGAGTTTGCTGCCCTTCTTTTGGATCGATATGTATATCTATTCACTAATTCAACGATCATTCTCTAAGATTTGTAATTCAGTTGCTGTGCATCATGAACCTATATAAGCTGCATTTAGTTGACAACATGTAAAGAAATTATAGATCGGATAAAGGTTGGATTCACCGACTGATATTAAAAATTTCACTCAGATGTTCACCTCCTTTCCGAATTTCGAACTATTTAAACTCTCAGGTGGCGAAGATTGGAAATCATCAATTGTGGTGCCCCTTATTTGATTTCCATCGTCATCTACAATCACATCTAAATAGGAGGAAAAGAAGTAATAGATTGTCGAAAAAAAAATACGGTTAATAGAAGAAGCACTCTATCAATCGATTTACTTCAAATGTAGTAAATCATACTGCACGATTGACATTCTTTATTGAACTGAATAGTGATTGGTCATATACTTTAATGAAGGGTGTGGGCGTTGTTGTGAGTGGGTGTAGGGTATGGGTGTGGGGTGTGGGTGTGAGTGTGAGTGTGAGTGTGGGTGTGAGTTTGGGTGTAGGTGTGGGTGTGGGTGTAGTGTGGATGTTTGTCTTTGCTTGATCCACATACACACACTCACACTTGCACCCACATTCACACACCCACACCCACACCCTCATTAATTGCGTGTTTTTTCAACTTAGATTACAGTGTGGCTCATTTGTTTCTTGTAGGTTCCTCACACTAGTGTCTTACACTGTCGAAGCACTGTAGCTTTATATATTTAAATGATCTAATCATTGTAAATGACATTTTCGCTCTTACATTCAATCAAATATGAACTATGTAGCTAATTTATAATGCCTTCAAATCTAGCATCCTTTTGTTTAACTCTTCATAGTTCTCTAAAAAAGAGCAAGAATAAGAATAAATTACTGTGAACTTGAATACACTCTTCAATCATTTGAATTAGTTGCGAACTGTTGGGTCGATCATTCGGCCTTTGAGCCCAACATGTTTCGATGACCCTATGAAAAGTCGATGGAGTACTTTCGGGTATCTTCAAACGGTCACCAGCAAGCACGAATGCACGAATAACACTGTTTTCATGACCATCATAAGGGATTTCGCTGCTAGCGAGTTCCCAAAAAACTATTCCCAAACTATAGATGTCACTCTTATCTGTATAGCATTTCAAACACAATATTTCAGGAGCAGTCCATTGCAATGTGCAGACCAATGTAGAATCTGATGTTGTTTGACACGTCGTTTCATTTCGTGTTCTAGCCAAACCAAAATCACACACTTTGGTAGTGTATCCTTGATAGGCTCTCTCCATCAAAAATTTCAACGATTTTATGTCACGATGTAAGATAGGTTCTAATAATTGATGCAAGTAATTGATTCCACTGACCGTTTGAAGCGCAATCGACAATCGTTCAGACCAAGTTAATACAAGATTATCTTCATGCAATATCTTGTACAATGATCCTAATGACATGTATTCCATAACCAATGCATACTTTCCTGTTTCCGTGCATGCACCATAAAAACTGACGACGTTTGAAGAACGAATGCCGTCCAATAGTGAAAGTTCTTTGAAAAATTCTTTCTCAGCTCTATCAGTCAAATGAGTCAAATGCAATTTTTTGACAGCGACTGTGTAACGTCTACTTATCCACGTGGCTCTGTGTACTGTTCCAGAGGCTCCGACACCAATCTTCTCATGTAGTTTGAGATCCTCGTCGGCTATTTGAATAAAGTCATGTGATCGATCTAAATATAGAAACATATACCAGAAACTGTCGATGTCATTATCTGAGCTCATCGTGAATAAAAATATATTTCTTTATGATATGATTTTGCATGAAAAAGAAGCAGTTCCAGTAAGGTTTACCATTTGAATACTCTCTTTAAAAAATCGTACAAAATTTTAACCTCTCGTGTGTAACTAAAGTTTCAACTCTTGAAATTTTTTTTAACAAAGCATCATTCTCCAAATAATGTGTGGGTATGGTTGTTGGCTAAAATCCTCTAAAATTGTACGATACTCGATGCGCAGTGAGAAGATTGACATGCATTAATTTTTATTGTAGAGTAGTGAGGAAATCTATTACTGTCCACCTAACCGATTATTTTAAACGTTCCCAATAGGGAGAAATGATTTCAAAGCCAAACCCTTCTTTCTTTCATCTGAAAGCACTACTTTTATGACTTTGTATTTTCCATCGTTAGAGTATCTGCTACGTGTCTTCTATTAAATGCCTAGCAGAAAAGAACTTACGGCTATTCGAGAATGTGAATGTCAGTACGAAAGAGGAACGCAGCTACGCATACATTCACACCTATACCTAGTTATGAATGTCATTCGTTTCGCAAGGCAATTGAAATTTCTTTAAAAAAGAATCAAAACTATCAGAATTTCCTAGAAAACTCAGTGGACAGACAAGCAAGCTCCTTTCCAAATATCAAATCTGTCATATAGTTTATTTTTAGATACCATCAAACAAAAGTGAGATTTCTTCTAAAACCAGATCACTGATGAAGAATATAACTGCTTTAATTAGAACTTGTGTGGTCTTTGAATATCATGACAAGTATTTGAGAAGAGTGTAGCTGGGTATTGGTGGTAGTGCCAAAATAGAAGGCTAACACCCATACCCTTCGGAAAATATTTCTTTTCATACTTATCTGTTGCTGAATAGTGATTGATCATCGTTTGTGAAGCCTGCAAATCGTTCTACCCTCCCCCCCTCCCCCTCAATAATAGAAGCCCCTCCTGGAGGAGTCGACTTGCCAGACATATTAGAAGCCTCCTCATTTTAAAAACTTTTCGGAAGTTTTTTGAAAACTTTTATTTGTGTTTTCATAGTGAAACTTTAAAAATTACAAGGTTTTAAGGTAAAAATGTACTAAATTCTTGCTTGTCAGTATTAAAATCTCGATATTTCCTTGAAAACCCTGCGAAAAACCCGTAAAAACTCTGAAAATTTCCTTAAGGCTTTTGAAAAACTTTGGTACCTGAAATCTTTGAAAAATCGTGGGACATAATAGAAGCCCCTCCGAAAATTTTGGACGCTGGACAGTTTAGAAGCCCCCGGGGGCTTCTATTATGTGGGAGGGGGGGTAGTGTCTTACCTTTCTTGGTGCTATTAGATTCTGCAGCTTTCTCTTTGATCTCAAGTGATTTTTGGCGCCATTGCACACTCTTGTCGTAGTCA
>CAJNOP010000267.1:222661-257650 GCA_905250075.1 Rotaria sp. Silwood1
TATGCATTATTTCTTATACTTGACGCTAACATACGATGCAGAAGTAATTGCCCCAATATCAGTCTCTATTTCTCTTCATTAAAAAGATACTGTAAGAAAACTCTTTCTACCAGTAGATACAGAATATTTTCTCCTGTCAAATCGAATATAACTTCTTTTTAAAAAGAGGTTATATACGATTTGAAAGAGGAAAACATTCTCTCTCTGCTGTTAAAAAGAGTTTTATTACAGCATTCTTTTATTGAAGAGAAATACAGACCGATATTCGTGCAATTACTTTTGGGTTTGTGTGTGGATTCAGATGAGTGAGTAAGCGGGGTATAGCTGTGTCTGCAACTATTTCGTGTTCTTTCACTCACACAAACGCTCGAGCTCTTCTAGGCCTACAGTCACACCCTTTTATTCTCGTCTTGCATCATTTATTCTTGCTTGTATGACCATAAATGCCTGTTAATTTCGCTGTATTTTCGTTTCATTCTAGATCAATCTATTATCGTTATTTTCGAAAAATCTCTCGATTGTTCATTACAAAAAAAAATCTTTCTATTATTTGCGAAAAAAAAGGAAATAGAATCCAATATTAATTGCTTGAACGAAAATATGTGGCATTATACAACATTATTCAGCTTATTTCTGCTAATAGTGTCTTCAAGAACACATGAACACTGGTCAACAGCATCCTCTCCATCTGTGTTGTATGTTTGGTCTGGGCAAGATAATTCCGTATCGAATGCCTCTGATTTTGTTGCTGTAATCGACTTTGATGAGACATCGCCTACCTATGGACATATTTTGAAAACAGTTTCACTTGTTTCGGACGTCGCTCACGGCATTGCAGAAAAAGGAAATGAGCCACATCATTCAGCTGTTTCTGCCAATGGCCGCTATTTTATTAGTGGTGGTCTTCTCAGTTATCTTTCAGGAAATAAGGAAGTATTTGTCTGGAAAATTCCCGAAAATCCTTCGAAAGGCCCGAAGTTTCTATATGCACTTGATGTGCCAAGTGCGTGTCCAGACGAGTTTTTGCCGATTGGTGGCTCTGAGTTCCTTGTAAGCATGATGTGTAATGAGCAAGGTGCCAGTCCAGGCAATATGGTACATATCAATGCTGAGACTGGTATGGCGAAATCAATTCTAAAAAACATATCAGCTTTCGTTGACTTTAATCCACATGGGTATGGCCGACTCCCCAACGGTTCAATCTTCGTAGCAGACTTTCTTGAATCTCGTTCATTAGTTGGCACCGATCCATCACAGATTATATTTCGAAATACGGCTCGACATATTCTTTCTGATGGAACATTAGAGCGTACTTTTCGATTTCAATTTCCTACTACACTGGGATCATCAAGTGGAATCGGATAAGACATTGGATTTATGGAACTTAAAACTATTCCTGGTGATCCATTAGGACGTTCTTATGTCAGTGGTAGTAATGTGAACAATATGTATTTAATCGGCCCTGGCATGCCAGAACCTATTCTAGCTCTTGATTTTTCTCAAATAAATTGTTATCAACAACGACTTAGTGCTGGTCTTTTGTCGATGTTTCCAAATGGCAAACGTTTATTAATGACTTTTCAAATGCGATATGTCGTTTTAGTGAATATAGCAAGACCAGAAAAACCAAATATTCTTCGTGTATTTGACTTTTGCTCTATTCAAACAATCCAACATGTGAAAATTGGTATTCCTGGTTCATTCAAACATACAACTTTTGCCCAATTCTGTACTCAAAATAATAATAATGTTGGTTCACATACTGTTATATATCCGAAAGATGAGAATCGATTCATTGTGATAAACTATTTTCTCAAATTTGGCTTGGCTCAATTTCCCGGCACACGAACTATGCATGCATTTAAACTCAATAAGGATCTGACAGATTTCGAATATGACCATAGGTTTAATCCTAATTTTCAATCTGATGTTTCACCCAATAAACAACGTCAAACACTCCATTCACTACAAGCATATCCGCACCATCTTCAATATTTGAAGTTAGACGAAAAGAAACATTAATTTCCGGACTCTAAAATATGAGCACAGACATGAGCTATCACCTAGACTATTATTCTATGAAATGATATCAATTCTGAGACCATTTCAAAATAAATCCTAGTCGGTCGGTTGCCATCTCTTCATTCTTCTGTTCCGATATTTCTATATTACTGAACTACTCCTCTATTCCCTTATTACTTTATTTCAAAGGCCAACTAGTTGAAGTCAGATTTTTTTTCATTTTCTGATTTGTACGTCTTTATAAATTTTTCTTCTATGTTTTTTTTGTGTTTCTTGGTTTTTCTAAGTTTTTGGATTCTTTTTTTATTTCAAAATAAAAAAAACCCAGCTATTTCACGTTTGCTCTATTGTCTTATTCCGGCATCTCTTTATTCTTTTATTGCTTCGTTCCTATATCGCTATTGCAGAAAATTTGATTTCCTAATGCTTTGTTTGTAGAAGGCTGAAATTTTTGGAATCTGGGTGTGGGTGGGTGTGATCATATTCTTTGTAGACAATCACACTCACAGTCCACAGCCAACACCCACATCCACATGCACACCTGCATCCCACACCCACCCGCACCGGCACCTACACCGGCACCCACACCCACACCCACACCGATCCACATCCACTCACACCCGCACCGGCATCTACACCCGCACCCGCACCCGCATCCACACCCACTCACACCCGTATCCACACCCATCCTATGGATACTCCGATAAGATAGGGCTTGAGAGCCTATGGGTACCTCCATATTATAGCTCTTGTGCATCTATAGGTACTTCTATATTATGACCCTTGAGGACCTATAGGCAGTGTTTATAATGGAGTTATGACTCATAACGTACAAACAAAGGATTTTCTGTTTCAGAAACAATACAAAGTATCCAGAAAAGGCCGAATCCTTGCTGTTAGAAACACTGGGACTGATATCAATGATTAAAATATGGATGCGTAAATGCGCTGCAAGTTCGAAGTTTACGTGTGGGCCTCACTATTTTTTTGACCGATTCTTTGCTCTTTTTTTGTGGGGGCATTTACAATGTGTTATTGTTATTGGTTCTTTCGCAAAGATAATGAATAAAATGGTCGTCATTTTGATATCGCATAGTGATACTTACCTTAATCGAATGAATTAGATAAGAAAAAAATCAATATTAGTAATAACGTTATAGGATGAGAACAAAAACAGATGGAAAATAAATATTGATTGAAACCTATAAAATGTAAAAACGCTCGAAGGATAAATGCTCTTTATTGAGAAAAAACAACATCAAGATGAAATCTTTAACAACTGCTTTGATCGTCTGTTTATTTGGCTATGTTTACTCAGCTTTATCCGTTCAACAGTTTGTTGATAAAATGTTATCAAATACACAGAATAAAGAACAACTTGTTGAAAGTAATCCAGAATTAGTTAATCATGTTTATCGATATTTTCAAGAAGTATATCCTCGTCAAGATTCAGGTAGAATGATCGATTTTAAAGCATCTCAACGTGTGGAAATATTTAAATCAAATTTAAAATATGTTATTCGACATAATGAAGATCCTTCATCAACATTTAAATTAAAAATAAATGAATTTAGTGATTGGACTGATGAAGAAAGAGATAGATTACGTTCGAAAATACATGCTCAACCAAATAGTAAGAAACAATCAACGGAATTACGTAGTCGCGCAGTAATTCCACCAGAATATGATTGGACTAATCAAACGCGCGTCCCAGGGGCTGTTACGCCTGTTAAAAATCAACATCATTGTGGTTCATGTTATGCTTTTGGTTTTGTTGGAGGTTTAGAAAAAACATATGCAGAAATTTATAAAGAATCTGGTCCATTAAGTCCACAACAAATAATTGATTGTTCAGGACAAGGTGGCTGTGATGGAGGAAGTTTTGTTGGATCATTTTATTATCTTCAAAGAAATCATTATAAACTTAATTTAGAAAAAGATTATCCACAACCAGCCAATGCTGCAGAAAAACAAAAATGTCAACATTCAGATGGAGTACTGCTTACATATAATTCAACATATAAACTTCAATATCACGAAATACCAGCTGAAGATGAAGAATTTATGAAAAAAATTGTGTATGAACAAGGTCCAGTTGTTGTTTCTTTTGATTGTGGAGAACGTACAGGCAATGATACTATCTTACGAGAAGTATCACAAAAATTTGATCATTATGCATCTGGTATTTTTGATGTACCTGGCTGTCCAGCAAATAGAAATCTGAATCATAATCCTGTTGTTGTTGGTTATGGTACTGAAAATGGTGTTGACTATTGGAAAATAAAAAATTCATGGGGAGCAGACTGGGGTGAGGATGGTTATATCAAAGTTAAACGAAATGATAACATGTGTGGAATTGCTACTTCTTCTTTTTATGCTGGATTATTTTCGGATCGTGACTCTCATTAATAAATTCAAATTGGTTAGATGAAAAATTTAATTGAATAAGAGTTTTTTTGTTCTTACACATATGATGACCTTGATATGTGTTGACACGACAGACATCTATCCATAAATGTGAAATTAAACTAGCCCAGGTCGAAAAGTACCGGCCGGTTCCGGCAGGAAAACACCAGAAAGCAACGGAACATGGAAGCAATATTCCGGTCGGAAATTTTTCGGATTTTTTTCCGGTGGATTCCAGCCAATTCCTGTTCTTTCCGGCAGGAACCCGCCGGAAAAAGTCCGAAAAATTTCCGGCCGGAATACTGCTTCCATGTTCCGTTGAGTTCCGGTGTTTTTCTGCAGGAACCGGCGGTCGTTCCACGTCTTTCCTGCCGGTTCCTGCAGTATCCGGTGACCGGAACGATCGACTTGGGAGTAATTGGTAGAGAGTTATATATTTCTCTTGACTCAGAGTCAAACTTTTAGTTTTTATCAGATCTGGAACCATGTTAAGATTTAACTTAAAATCCAGTTTTCATTCAACTTCGAGTTTGAATAGGCAAGATCCAAAATCACTCTACTAAAGAATTGTGGCTCCTTACACACTTGAGTTGGAGTCTGTTAGCGATTGTTCTTGTAAAAAGCGACGAGCACTAAGTGCTCGGTCAAAAATAAGTGAGCTGGACACGTAAACTCGAAATTTCGAGCTGACTTGCGCATCTACATTTTATAAATCATTCCAAGTCCATGTTTTATCATAGACAGATGCTTCCAAAGCTAAACATAGGTTGCCAAAGTCATATATATATTCTAACGAGGGAACTACTTCAACTGTGTTATGTCCTATTTAACGTTAATGTGTATATGCTTGCTTCTAAGATGTTACTTAAATATTTTTTAATCAGTTATTTTTGTTGAATCAATGACCACCAACTATAATCACTTCTTCTCTCACTCCAACTATATCTCTCTCATAGAAAAATACACCAACCAATATATAATGTTGTTACGCATTGCTACCTACGCAATAAATTCCAGTTCAAGGTCAAGAAAAACGTTTTCTTAACTTTTACGAGAATAGAAAAAAGAAAGATAATAGAGATTGAAGAAAACGAACAAGACTTATTAGATCAAAGAAAGAACGAAAGTACAGGAAGAAACAAAAGAACACACTAAGTGAAATATCTAACAGAACGAAAGAAAAGACATATAGTTGACCATATATGCATATAACAAGAGCAAGAGAACTAACATATATCGATAGCATATATAACATGTTTCCTATGACACATCTAATCTATGTGCCATAACAAACTGATTCTGTGCTTTTGGCTTCATGTTTTGGCTATAGGTGGACATCAGTGAGACTAAGAAAATCCTATAAGGGTTCGTGCCCATGGCTCTTCCTTTCCGAGATATAGTCAAAACTGCATAGTGGTCCAAAAGTCGGTTCACCGAAAAAAAACCTGAATATTTCCATTATGTTATGGCTCGAGCAAACGAGCTGAATTTTTATCAGTGATAGAGGCATGTTAAAGGTTTATATCCATAAAGAGATGTCTAGAGAGACCCTTTATGGCACAGCTAGCCATCGGTCACTCTAGCTTCACGAGGGTTCAAAATCATAAAAATAACGAAAAGTTATCCTGCAGTCAAAGGTGTCCCATCGGTGGGCTATTTAGCATGTAGTGGACCGTTGCTCACTGAGTTTTCCAGTAGATAAAGTACAAAATTTCTCTCAATAGGTTTTTGAAGCCAGTTCGAATTAAAAATTGCAGAAAAACAGCGCAAAAGATGGGTGTGGGTGTGAGTGGGTGGGTGTGATATGGGTGAGTGTGGGTGGGTGAGTGGGTGTGGGTATTGGTGTCGGTGTGGGTGTGGGCATCGGTGTCGGCGTGACTTATCTTCACACCTACGCTACACCCACACTCACATCCGCACCCAAGCCCAAGCCCAACCCATACCCATACCACCACCTCACGCCCATACCACCCGCATCCACACCCGTTCCACACCCACAGCCACACCCACACCCATCCTACACCCACACCCATCCCACACCCATACCCAAATGCACAACCACCTGAAGATATGCTGATAAAAATACGATATTAATGTTTCACTTTGATCGATGTTCTTATAAATAACATCCATCGTCAATCGTTTGTGTAATTCATAAATGTTGACTTCATGTTGTTGTTCAGCGTTCATCATTTGTGACAATTGATTTAACATAGCTTCAATACATCCATTGATCGGTGGAAACATAAATTTAAGTTTAGCAGATGAAAATGTTGGATTAATAACATATCGTTGATGAGGCCATTCTTGTTCACGAGCTCGAAAAAGATTAGATGCCTTATTTGAATTTTCGGACATCTCTGTAGTTTCCTGTTCATCAAAGTATAGGAGATATAAGGAGGTATAGGAAATATAGGAAGTATAGGGAGGTATAAGGGGGTATAGGAGATACAGGAGGTATAGGAATTGATTTTTTCGAGCAAGGGTTGGCAAGTGGCACTAATATATTTTATGAATAGATGTGGGTGTGGGTGTGAGTGTCGGTGTAGCTGCTCTGTTCAACGACACCCACACCTACACTCACGCCAACAAGCCCATGTCCACACAAGCCCTCACCCACACCCACACCCACACCCTCTCCACACTGACACCCACACCCCATATCCACACCTACACCCACACCCACACCCTATTCATTTTTTGAAAGCATTGTTTGATGAATAGGTTCGGTAATTATGAATTATTTTTCTGAGTTTTCATTATTTGAATTTTGGCTTTTCCATCGTCGACGAACAAAAATCCAATATGATATACCGAGAACAACAATGATTAGTAAAGGAATAACAACAATAGATAACAATTTGAAAAAGATTTGTGATTCTGACATTGTTATATTAAAAATGTATTTGTCTCAATTGTTTTCTTTCTTTATAATTATATTATTGATTGCATAAGAGACCTACTTCAACTTATTTTATTGGTTGATAAATCGACAGAAAAAAATGTATTTAGAGGATGTTTTATTTGGAACACAACGAAATATATCCAACAGAATAATATAGAATTTCTTTCCCGCTCGAAAAAAAATAACAATTTTTATTCGTATTATTATTATTAGTAATAGTTTCAATCCGATAGAAGCAAATGGACACAGGTCTATATTGGCAACGTGTTCCGAAATCAATAATACTCAAAAGTTGAAATCGTTATTTTCTTGAAGAAAAATGCATGAAAGATCCACTCTTATCTCCTTCACATGTGTCTCCTGATACATGTAAAAAAAAAAGTTTCAAAACTAAAATAAATCTTCATTAAATTTTATTAAAACAGATACAATCCAATGATGATTTCTTTGAAGGAAGAAAATTCTGCATTTATTTCCTAATACAAACATTGAATTTTTAAGTAGCATAAATGACGATTGGATGTGGTTTAAATGTCTATCAGTAATCAATCTAAGAAGAATAAAAATTCCATTAAAATAGTCACTGATGGTAATATATACTTAATCTTTTCTTTCATGCACAAATAATACAATGGAAATCTAGTCGTATTAATAAGTTTGATTAGCAATTACTCAGAAAATTTCACACAAAACTCCTATCATGTTGTTTCTTGATGAAATTTTTCGTCGATCGGTCTATTTTTCCCTATACTTGTACTGCCAATAATCATTATTGACTATTGATTCGATAAAATGAATCGATGGGAACACTTAGCAGATTTAAAGAGCATGCATAAATAATTGTGTGCCATCTTGTTGGTAAAACGTTTTTCAATCATTTGTTTTTCAAGTCAGTCTAAATGACTAATATCCTTCTAGTTTTTGAGGAATTCATGGATTTTGTCGTAGTAATATGCGCTGTAGACTTTCGACAATAGCCAAAAGTCAGTACTGAAAATTTTTAGTTTTCCGTTTTTGATAATTGTGAATGGTTCTTTGCATATGTGTTTTGACCTTTCAGAGATATCCTGGAAAGATCGTCGAAATGACGATTGGATTTCTATTCTATTGATCCAATCGTTTCAAAAGCATGATCTTTTTTAGTCATCGTAGGAGATTTCACAAGAATGCAAGAAAATTGAGAGTATCTATTTTTCTTGTTAAGTAACGCTGCTCGTATGTGTCAAATCTTTGAGTCTTTAGTAAATAAAATCTGAAAGACGGGTGTGAATGAATGATGATCACACACCTAATTTTCAAATGATCTTCCAAGAAAAATAAATCTGTTGTTTTATTCGATATATTTTCTTTAAGTTTTATTCAAATATCAACAAATAAATAATTATTTTTTTCTATTTGACAATATCTAACAAAAATTTGTCTTTGATTAGAATAAATATCGTACAAATTACCGCTTGAAAAATATATTGTTCATAAAAAAGAAATTCAGAATGATAACTATCGAGAAAAAATTGAATTGAATTAATATCATGATATGTATGAGAAAACATCTTTATCAGATCTTTAAAAAGAAAGTTATTTAATACGACAAGTACGATTAAAATACTTTAATAAGCTTCAGGACAAGATTTTTCGACAGATCAGAACTTATTAAATGAAAAAATTACGTTAAACATAATTTTTACATAAATATCATGTTGAAAATAGGGCATATATCCTATATGAAATCTTATAACGAAATAGAATAATTTAATAAATTTCAAAGTGCATATAATTTAAATTTATATTAGATTAGCAGATTAATGACACCGTTTATCAGTTGACAAATTTTAATCTTTCAGAGTATGATCTTGAAATTATATGGTAAAGCATAGAAAATAACGCAATGTAAACTAATTTTTTTTTACATTTATTTTAAACGAATCGTCTTTATGTATGCAAGAGAAAAACAAAAATCATGGAGTCCTACCTCATCATTTTCTTTTTTTTTTCCTTTTCTTGCAAAAAACCTCGTGTTTCGAAAAACAACATCACAACATGTTTTTCTTCCTATGTTAAAATATTTTAATGAAGCTTATACAGAGAATTTGCCAACCATTGTGACAGATTGAAAATATAATTTATAGTTAAATTAATTTATTTTATTATTAGTTTCAATAAAATATATAATTTTTCTACCTATGGAGAATTTATGACAGCAAAAACACAAAAATTAAGAATGGATAATATAAATCTATTATATGGCTCATTTGCCTAGTAAATAATATTATTTTATAATTTGTTGATTTTTTCATTTTTTCATTTTTATCATTTTGTTTTTCAGACAATGAACTATTCGACTACAAATATAACACGACGGAATTCTTCAGTAAACATCAATAGAGAACAAAAATGATCAAACTCATTAACTTCAGCTAAAGTCCATCGAAAAAATACTTCTTCTCATCAAACAATATCTTCTCTAATTCTGTCTTCGAAAACCAATGATTTTATCCATATAAAACCAACAATTGCTCCATCACCAAGAAATACGACTAATACACATACCAGTATGTATATTCGATAGTATTACATAATGAATATAATAAACAAAAAAAAACTGTTTTCAGATGTTCATGAATCAATTCCACCTCCAATGAAACTGAGAACTTCTGTTTCACTAAAAACAAAAGTAGAACAATTACAAACTTCAAAAGAATGATTATCAAGAAGTATGAATAAAAAAGAACGACGAATCTGATTTCGCTAAAGAACAAATAACAACATTGGCAACGGTGAATCAATACGAGAAATTAATACTACCAAATATAAATAATACAAATCAAATTTTGTCAGATGAAAAAATTTCAACAACACAAAATACCAGTCAATCAGCACAATATATTCCTGGTTTATGTGGTTTGATAAATATTGGTAATACGTGCTATATCAATAGTGCTCTTTAATATTTGAGTAATATACCAGAATTATCTCAATGAGCTCTAAATCAAAAACCAAGATATTATTCATAAATATAGTTCTTTAATACAATCAATGTGGTCTGATGAATATGCTACGATTAATTCTCAAAATATCAAAAAAATCGTTAGTCATTCTGCTTCAATATTTATTGATTATGCACAAAGAAGATTCACATGAATTTATGAATTCTTTTTTAAATGTTATTGAATGAACAAATTCAACAAAAATTATTACTCAACTTTTTCATATTCATACTCAATCACAAGTTACATGTATATAATGTAATTTTATTGATATTACAGATGAAACAGCAACATTTCTTTCACTTTTTCATTATCACTAAAAACATTATCTAATAAAGAAATCTTACTTGAAAATTTAATTAATGATTTTTGTTTAGAAGATAATTTAAATGGTTTATATTATTGTCATTCATGTAAACAATATACTCAAGCAGAAAAAACAAACAAACATATGTTTATCATTACCAAGATATATTTGTTTATGTTGGAAGTTTGACTAGTGAATAGTATACAACTACTAGCAATAAATAAATTAATGAAACAATGGTATGAATTTAATGATCATTGTATAGATAAAATCAATTCTGATCATGTTATTATGCGTAATGCTTATGTACTGGTATATTTAAAATGTAAAGAATCGAAAAATTCTACATCTTGATAGACTATTCGTTGATGTCAAATAGATAAAATAAAAAGTAAAAAAAAAATTTTTAAATACTTTTTTTTTCAGATATATATAATATAATAATGAACTTGCTTAATGTGTCATCAACTCGTAATTATTCAAAACAACAAAAGAAAAAGATGTACTCAGTAAGTTGTAAAAATTTGAATTCGTTGAAAGTTCAATATTTAATTTTGAGAACAAATCTTGATAATTACAATATAGAAAATAAACTACTCTCGATGATATTATTTAAATACGATCGGTAAGGTAAAAAAATGAAACAAATGATAAAAAATTTGATTGTTACTATAATTATTCTGGATTTTATCGATGATCAAAAGTTTGATCTTCAATGTCTTGAAATAAATTTTAATTCATTTATTAAATGATTATCTCGATACTTTGTATTATAACTAAATAATTAGAAGGTTATGAATATAAAAACATATTTATTGATCATAGTTTAAAAAAAGAGAAAATTTTATGAAGAAAAATAACATTCTCACGCTTTTCAGATATATTTATTTATAAGCTTTTATGCGAAAAATCTCTTCAATATTTAATCATACTTCGTCCATATGGCTCGTCGTCATGTAGCCCATGTTAATCTCACACCGAATAATCATTACTCATTGAATGATAAGAATAATGTTCGTTCATTAACAATATATCCTGAACCCAAAACAAATCTTCTTAATTTGAAAATATACAAAACCAAACATAATAAAACGGATTGTGGATACATAGATATAGGGTTGTCTGATACTATAAAAGTGTTGAAAGAGAAAATTGCGCTTTATTTACCAATTAATGTGCCGATAAAAGATTTTTTTTTGGAAGTGTTTGACGAAAATGATAAACAATGGAAAGTAATTGATGAGTCAAATCCTTCGACCACTATCAATCACCTGAAATTACGCTCTGGTTGTACCTTAGCTATCGGATATCGTACTCAAGAGACACCAAAAGATCAACATCTTCTTAGTTCAACTTCAGTTTCCGAAAATAGTCGTGAATTATTATTGAAAATTTGTAGAATACCTATGGATAGAACACATTATACAAATATATATATTAACTCTTTATGCACTCTTAGAAAATTACGAAAAGAAGTCTATGTTATACTTAATAAGTTACCGAAGAATCAACCTCTCTTTCGATGGAATAAAGATGGCTGGACGAAATTTGAATCGGACATGGATGATAAAACTTTAGATAACCTATCTTTTGAATCGTATACATTTATAAGTACAGATTTTGATGAAGAAAATTTTAGTTCAAAAGTTCCATTGGGTATATGTGGACTAAGCAATTTAGGTAGTACTTGCTTTATGAATAGTGTTTTTCAATGTTTAAATTATATACCCAAATTTATAAAAAGTATTTTGGAGTTAAATGATGAAGTTAATGCACCAATTATTAGTGAATATAGAAAATTAATTAAAAAAATGTGGTCAGGAAAATATACAGTGATCAATCCATCGTTACTTCTTGAAAATATTCAAGATAATTTACCACATTATGAAAGTTATCGACAACAAGATGCACATGAATTTATGGATCATTTTTTACATCTTATTCATGCTGAATTTTCAATGAAAAACACACTTATTACTGATTTATTCTATGGTCAATTTCGATCAACTGTTAAATGTCTTGAATGTCAGCAAATTGAAATAACCAATGAGCCTTTTACTTTTTTACCATTATCTATTATGAATTATAATCAAATGTATGTACTTTATGCTAAAGTTGATGGTGAACAACGTTTAGTCTCTATACAAGTTGATTCATCTGTGATCACTTTTCGTGATTTGATTGATTGCTTTATCAAACAGTATGAACCAAAATTAACTAGCGAACGAATTCGAGCTGTTCGCTTAGTTAATAATATCATTGATCAATTATATGAGCCTTGGAACTCCATTCATGATGTAAATGAAGAAGAACTTGCTTTTCTAGAACGTCCAGAGAAGACCACTCATGAAAAATATATGCGGTGTGAATTCATCGATAGTACTACTGGTGAAGCATTCCGTCCACCAACTGTTCTATTTTGTCCGGATCAAAAATGTAGTTATCTACATCTATCAGATCAAATTGATCAACTTCTTGGTCATCTTTGTTCTATGACACATGCACCAGTTTCCGCTTGTCAAATATACTGGATTGATCGAAAAAAAAGGCGATATAAGTTGAATATAGAAACAGATACAGATGAGGAGCTGCCATGTATACTCACTATTAATATTGCAATGGCTTCTAAATGGGTTGATATCTACAAAACACAGTACAATACCAAGGATTCAACTAATAATTCAATATTAAATAGATTGTTAGCTGATTTTTTTCGTGAAGATTATCTTGATGGTGATTATCATTGTTTGAAATGTTCAAAATCTAGTATAGCTCAACGTAAGTCAGAATTATGTTTACCATTACCACACGTACTCGTAATACAATTAAAAAGATTTGCATATGACAATTATTCAAATAAAAAAATTAATACATATATTTCATTTCCTCTTCATGAACTTGATCTTAATGAGTATATTGTAAAAGATGGTAATAATGATGCTGAAAAAATTTCATCAACAAACTATGATCTAGTTGCTGTTTCCAATCATACGGGTAGTCTCATGTCTGGACATTATACAACATTTGCAAAAAATTTTCGAGATGAAAATTGGTATTTATTTGATGATCAATTTGTCAGAAAAATTGATAGTGATAAAAATATTGTTACTAAAAATGCATACATACTTGTTTATGTACAAAGAACTCAATAATCAAGAGTACAATGAAACGAAATGCTCAAATGTATTTTTTTGAATTTTAAATATCATAATAAATCCACTGCACATAAAGGTTTTAGAAAAAAAAACAATTATTGCAAAGAAGCAAGGAATTCAAAGGCTAATAGAAATGTCTCATTGATATTTTTATATAAGATTATTATTGGTCATAGAAATGAATTGGGTATTTATAGTTTAGCATTGTTAAGACAAAATTCATTTGTGTCATTTGAATATTTTTCTTATTATTATAATCTTCCAGTTATAATTTACTTTGTAAAATAAATATCGAAGTTATTTCTGACCTTATCAAATAGGATGGAGTTTAATGCTTGCAACAAAGATTTCTTTTCGATAGATTTTTATTTGGATATTCTTCATGCAGATTAATAATTCTGTGTCAGAATATGCTAGAGAGTAGAGGTGTTTAATAAAATTCCTTTTTTTTTCAATCTGCTATAGGATAAAAATACTATATACTATTTACGATAGATCTGACTATGACATTTAGCGTATATAAAGAGTTACAGAAGTAACAACTAAGACATGTTTATGTAATTTTTATTCAGGTTGAGATTCGGTTGCTTAGAATGCAAATAGCCAATGTACAGGGTGTTCCAAAAGTCCTCGAGAAAAGTAAATTTGAATATCTCCATTATTTATCAACCTTAATCAACTGATTTTTTTTTCAAATGATAAGTACCAAGGTGAATTTTTTTTTGATATGGACAAGGTTCACAAATAATGTTCAAAGTTATTAGATTCGGCTGATATACAAAAAGCACTCGTTTTTCGGTTTCTAAAAAACCGCTAGGCTGTGTTCCTTTTTTAATGCTTTAGTTTCTTGCATTCCGTGTGACGTTTAGATCGGCCAGATTCTTCGCTATCAGTTCTATGCATTTCTTTTGGTATGTCACTACAAAAAGAAACCTAATGGTGTCAAGTCTGGCGATCATGAAGTTCAAAAGATCGGTTCACCTCTTCCAGTTCACGAGTCATCGTTCGGAAACACAAAGCGGTTTCATGAGCTTCGCGAATACCAAACTTGACACCATTAGACTTCCTTTTTGTAGTGACATACCAAAAGAAATGCATATCATTGAGCATGTGGGTGTGCGTGGCTGTAGATTGCAAAACAGACACTCACACCCACACCCACCCTATTTTTTTCATGCTGCTTGACGTGACTGATGTAACTGGTTGCTTCTGTGTACCTAAACTATAAGTCTTTCTTATGCCGATTTGTTCACTTCAGTGAAAGTAAACTTTGTGTTTCTATCACGTATATATGTCTTCATATTGACCGAGACCAACTCTGTAAGGCTAAAAATACAGTGTCCAATTGATAAAGGGATGTGGGTAGGACAGTGACTGAAGAAAAAAACAACACTTATATTCACACTCATACTCATATCCGCACCACTCCTACGCACTACATCAACACATCAACACATCAACATCCGATGTATGATCTTCTATTACGCTTTAACCCTTTGAGGACGAAATTTTTTTTCAATCGAAAAATGGTTCTTCAATCAGACTGTTGTATTTGGCTTCAAATGATGAGATAAAAACCTGATGATAATGTATTGAGTGAAGAAAGAGAGAAATCATGCGTCAGTATATAGTAGCAGGAAGAAAGGAGGACATCTGAGAAGATCTATATGGCAGGAAGAAAGAGAGAAAAGACCTGCATTAGGTGGCAGATAGGCGACCTATTTACCTTAAAGATTGTAACAGTTTAACATAGAACAAACATTTTCTGTACTGAAAAATAGGTGGGACAAATATCACCCACCCGTCCTCAAAAGGTTAAGTAGAAAAAAAAACCTCCAAAAGTTAAGAAATCATATCACGAAGTCGGAGGCGACGAAAAACTTGTAGAAGACAATATTTGTTAGTTGCTAAGATTTCGAAAAAAATCGATGAGTAGCCTTCAGTAAAATCTTTATATCGTTTGAACGCAAACAGTTATGTGCCTCTGTCTTGCGTAGATCGATAGAGAAGTTAGGCTATCTACCCATTATAATATAGTTGAGAAAGTAGGTTGTTTTAAAAGCGAATTAAGCTCATCTTCAAAACTCATGATGTATCTAAGAAGGAAAGCGACTGAAACTTTTCATCGACTTTGTAAAAAGACAGAGCAATGTCGACTCCTGATAGTACGAAAAACTTGAGTTCCTTTCAGAGATGTCCATCGCGGCTGAAAATCTACCGCTGCCGCGCCGCGACGGTTTATAAAAAAGTGTTTCTAATTTCACTGCTGTGACTATATTTGACCAGAGATATGGGTACTAGTCCATCAGATTTATTCAATATCAGGGCGTTTCATTTGTAAATCCTGAAATTCTATTAAATTCATACAGTTTTTCAATGTCCTCCTAAAAAGTCCTGCCGCTGCCGCGATGGTTTTTTAAAAAACCTGACGCTGCCGCGCCGCCACCGCCATCGCGGCAGCGGCAGCGGCAGCGTCACGATGGACATCTCTGGTTCCTTTTCTCTTTCTGTTTTAAAGTTATTGAAAAAATACCTAGGTCCATTTAATTGTGAAATGGACATTAGTCAATATTTTGACATGTATTTTTACCTCTTGTGATGTTTGTTGAATTTTCCTAATTGAAACTTTTCCTCATTCATCAATTTGTTTCAGAATAGGAAGATCATTTGCTTGTTTGTCTTCATTTTCAACAATAATTTGTTGTAAAATATCATGTTCCTGAGCAATTTCATTCAATTGATGACTAAGAACATCTCGATGTTCATTAAGATGTTTTCGACAAAATACATGTAAGCATCTTTCACATCGAAAAATACCTGCGCTTTTATTACCACATACAGTACAAGGTGGTTTTAATGACATAGATAAAGATATCATGAAAGTTTTTACTTTGTTATGAATAAAAAGAAATAAAGTAACAGTTTATTTTTCTCTTCAACACATAAACCTCAACAGAAAGAAAATAAAAGTACACAAAAAAAACAAGTTTTGTGACATTATTTTATTTGTTTATCGTCTTAGTTAGATAATAGTTTTAAAAAAATAATCATAGTCGAGATCGACACAAAGAGAAAGAAGTCGAACAGCATCTCCAACATCATACATATGCAATGGGAATCTTTTTTCCTTTGTCATTTCTTTTAATAATAAATAATCGTATTTGATATTGAGGTGATGAATGTTCTTGAGTATCAGTAATGTAAGGAAGAATTACAGGCTACAACAATATGATTTTTAGATAGTGACGTTAATCTTCATTTTCTTGTCTTTCCATATTGCTGTCTACATCTTCTTCTTATGTTCTCTGTCACTTCTTTATTTTTATTTTTTCTTGTGGCAGTATTTGTTATACGTGAGCGTGTCTATACGTTATTATCTCTTGGGAGTAGAAAAGCAAACGCATAATATGAAGAAAGCTTCGTTGACACAGGCAAATATTAATGATTATTGTCATATTGAATTAAGTCCAAATAATTAATAACTGTTCCATGTAAAATTGATTGTTGATCAACTTACGAAAAAAATATCTTTTACGAATCATTTTTTAATTTTGATCTTTATGACGAATAATTCATAGTGATTGAGTTTTGAAATCATAATTAAATTGTCTTTCTATTTGTGAAAATTGCTCTTATGTGTTCTAGATCGTACAATAATTCGTAAATAGAAATATTAATAGATAGTCATACAACAAATGAATATATAAGATATCACGAAATTAAAAACTAATGATACGAACATTAACATCATTTTCAAATTCTTGTAACTAACAATGGAAGGTCGCGACCTGTCAGTGACGGAGACAGGACTTGTTCGGGCCAAATGAAAGCTCTCATCTTTAAACTATCAAATTAAAAATATTACATGCCCATAGAATCCCTAGAGAAACTTATTTAAATTTTAAGGTATGTAAAATTTGGGTATAAAAATGAATCACGAAAGGTTTCCTTCACTATTGTAAGGACAATACATGGTGTTGTTCGGGCCGATTATGGGGTTTGTAGAGATCCTCTTTCATATGGCCCGAACAACACCATCTTTTCTCCGTATAATAGTAAAGTGAATATTTTCTATACCTTATAGAAAGCAGCATTTTCCATCATCCGCAAAAAATATTCACTTTACTATTATACGGAGAAAAGATGGTGTTTTTTCAGGCCATATGAAAGAGGATACCTACAAACCCCATAATCGGCCCGAACAACACCTTGTATTGTCCTTACAATAGTGAAGGAAACCTTTCGTGATTCATTTTTATACCCAAATTTTACATACCTTAAAATGTAAAATAACTTTCTCTAGGGATTCTATGGGCATGTAATATTTTAAATTTGATAGTTTAAAGATGAGAGCTTTCATTTGGCCCGAACAAGTCTTGTCTCCGTCACTGACAGGTCGCGACCTTCCATTGTAAGATGCTTGAAATATCTTTTCGAATTAACATACTCAATAATCGTAGGTCGGTTGTATACTCATCATACATCAGAGCTGGGCAACTCAATTCAAAACAAAGGAAATTTCAATTCATTCCAACTCAACTCAACTCAATTCAATCTAGGAATTCGGCCCAATTTAATCAATAAAGTTCTTATATGTCATTGAATGGAAACGAATAGACAAGAACATCAACGATTAACGTATTGAATTGAATTGAAGTACTCATTTTCCTTATATCAAATGTAATGGATTATTTTTGTCTATGAATTGAGTTGTCCAGCTCTGCCATACATAGCTGTGAATACATTACAATTCTATTGTAACCCACTGTTCATATGGCAATTAAACTCGCTGCGCCGATCATTAAACATATGGATTTGGGTATGGATGTAGTTATCCCTTAATCCACACCAACACCCACATCCACATCCGTATCCACTCACACCGCACGCCCACGCCCACCCACACCCACCCATATCCTCACAATAAAAAACTTTGATCAACTGTATAAGAAATCTATGAGATTGATTTCAGTCGAGACAAATGACTTGCAAGACAATATTTCGTACTACATCTCAATTATTTAACTAAAACAGTTCGGTTTTCGTCGTCTTTAACGAAAAGTAAAATTCTTTTCAATTCTGTTGACTAAAATATTTTTTTTTACATTATGTCTAAAGTTGAGAATGCATTAAAGCTTTAACTGAATTATTGATCAACTGCAAAATGGTGACTTTCTTCTATGCAAGTTTGTTGTCTTTCGAATTTTATTTTTTTCTACTTGCATTTGTTAGCGTCAATAGATGTCACTCTATGACGCCAACTCATCTATTCCTTGCTATTGGTTAAATTCATCCTCTTTGATGTTTTCTCTTTCATCTTCTTTCTGTTATCTTTTTTTCTTTGTTCAGTTGTTGCTTTTCTTCTCTCTCTCTCACATCACCATTATTATTATTGCTATTGATTTTTCTATTGTTGTTATCGTTATTCATCTATTATTATTATTGTTATCTTCATTATCATTATCATTGTCCATTTATATGTATTATTTGTTTATTTAATAAAACATATTACATGTTACGACGACAAATTAAGATAGACAGTTTATTTGAGCTCTTTAATTCTTTAGCAGACTAATATCATTAGTTCTACTACAGATCCCCAAACTAGAGTTTCACAGAGTTCAATTTCTTTTGACGTTCTTTCGTTAAAAACATATTAGTTAGAAGACAACGACATATACGAAACAAATTTACTATCCAAGGCTTTGTTTCATACATATTCATAACAAAGTCAACGCAATAAGAAAAAGATTTATGGCAACTTTGAGGCTGTGGGTGTGGTTTAAGGGATAACTACACTCACACTCACACCCTTCTTCTTTTTTTATAAAACAGAGTCAACAACATATTCAAAGGTCGAATAACAGGAAGATAAAGCAAGTCATATCTTTTTTTCTTTTTCTTCATCGTGAGATACTGTTTTTCTCTCACTGAAAAATTTGAAGAGACAACGTTTTGTTGATGTTAGACTTGGACAACGATGGAAATACCCAAAGACTCCACGAATTCTGCATGGCAAGTCGAAAAATCACCATTTTCCGATTATTTTTCAAGTGAACTTCCTAAAAAATCTAACATTGTCATTATCGGCACCGGATTCACTGGAATTTCCACTGCTTACCATGTTTTGAACTCCTCTTCTACGTCATGTGTAACGTTGTTGGAAGCAAGACAAGTATGTTCTGGCGCAACGAGCAGAAACGGAGGGCTTTTGACACCTGATATTTATTCTACTACACTCTCGCTACTATCTAACGGATTTTCGCCTGCTCAAGTTGTTCAACACGCACAATTTGAAATAGACAATTACGAGACAATCGTGAAGATTATTAGGGAAGAAGAACTAGACTGTGAATTTGTTCGTAAAGAATATTATAACGTCGCTTTCTCTACAAATGAGTTCGAAGATCTAAAGAGGAGTGTTGAAATGATGAGAAATATAGGAGGGCCAGTCTCTCAAGTTCGAATCTATCAAAATCCAGAAGCTTCAAATATGGTTGGAATGAGATGCGAAGGACTCGTTGTCCATACATATAGTGGATCTATACATCCTTATAAAATGGTGACTGGTCTTTTGTCCAATTTATTCAAAAAGTTTGGAGATAGAATTAAATTGTTTACCCATACGCCGGTTGAAAAGGTCGAAAATAACACGATACATACGAATCGAGGAGCTATCATTGCTGAAAAGATTGTCTATGCAACAAATGGCTACACCTCTCTCTTACTCCCTCAAATGAAAGATATTATCATCCCGGTTCGTGGACAAGTCATTCAATCGAGTCCAGTTGATAGATTTATTCAAAATAGTTCATTCAACCATGGCGGAGAATACCTCTCTCAAAGATCCACCAATAAATTAATTCTTGGAGGTGCCCGTCGCTTCTCTCCTACTGCAGAAATCAACACAATAGATGACTCCATTATAAACGAGAAGGTGAGCGTCGAATTACAAAGGTTTTGTGAAAAGTTGGGTGGTGAAAGAGTCGAGATGGAGTGGACGGGAATCATGGGATTTACGAAATTTGGGATTCCGGTGGTTAAACAAGTTGATAAAGCAGTTATTTGTGCAGGATTCAGTGGACATGGGATGACTCGCATCTTTCTATCTGCAAAAGAAGCAGCAAGACTCGTTCTTCAGTTGGATGAAGCACAAATTACACCGTTTGGATTCGATCAAGTGCGACCAGTAACGCCTGATGATATCGGAAGTTGTAATCCTCTTCAATGATTTATTGTACCTATACTTCGTTCTATCCCCATTTTTCTATTTTAACCTTTGTTTAGTCTTGGTTTCTCTTTCAGCGAGAATACCGTTTAATAGTTTTTCTGTATGGACATTTGGTGAAGAAACAGAAGAATGATACTGATGACTATCAAGTCGATGAGGTCATATAAGGGTGTGGGAATGTGGGTGTGAGTATGTGGGTGTGGATGTGCTGGTGGGGTGTAGGTGTGGGTGGGTATGAGTGTGAGTGTGGACGTAGGATCTGGCTGTGTAATGCTTACTCTCACCCACCCGCATGCAAATGGATTATCACTAGCAATTAAGTGCGATTTTTCTTCATATAGAGATCAAAACTCCATCAATAATTGATCAATTTCTTCCTTCGAACGTCCATTCATTTCCAATGCTTGTCTAACCGAGCCTTCAAAAGCACATTGTATTGTTTTGGTCATTATTTTAATAAATTCATCAAGTGTTAATTGTCCTTTTTGAAGCTGTTCAAAAAACGGCAAATTCACTGGACCTAATTCAGCTTTGATCAATTGTAATGAACATCGATCCAACCATACATGATCGACACATTCAGATAATGAACGGCAGTATACAGGAATTGTTAAGTCCGATAGCTCTTGTTTATTGAATAGTAATTTTGCACATGTATAAAGATGATCACAGTAAGAGGAGCAGCACATACTATTCCTTCATGATCAGCACTCGAAATATTAAGAATAAGAATGCCACCAGGTACAAGTTCTCGAGAACGATTCTCTATAAATGCATCAAAATCAAGTTTTGATTGATGTTTGAATGCTTCACGTTCTTTCTCTTCGGCATATATATAAAATCGATGATTGGCGATGGTACAAGGCACTTTTGATAGCCAATTAACTGACGTACATGAAAATCCAATCGAAAGACTGTTTGATGGAAGACATTGTTGATAAAATGAACGACCATTAGCCATACCTTGATATGAATTATCTTTGGCAAGAAGTTGAAAAAGTGTTGTCCAATCACTTGTTGGAAGATCATTATGAACAACAAGTGGTGATGTGATGAGCTTATTTGTTTGTTGAAGATATTGAATAATGATTTTCATAGCTTCTATTGAATTTCATCCATGAGATGAACCAAAATCAGCAATAATTAACGTTGAAGATGAAGATGAAATATCTAAGTGATCAATACCCAAATGAATATATGGTATCATGTAATTAACTAAAGCCAATTGAGAAAAATTGTTTTCATTATATCCTGAAGCCATCCCAAGAGTTGCACCGGTGTTTGTAGTCATTTTTTTATAATGAGTGAAAACACAACAAACGCAATTATAAACACTGATCACGTTGACGAGAGATAAATATTAGTTCTGATGTATAATAGGAAGCCAACGTTGATTTTATATTTGTTCTTTGCATCTATCTACTTACGATCGAAAAAAATACCTTACATTATATTCTTTTCATCTACGCATACGAAATCGTCCCCAGTGATTATTAGAGCTCCCTTTATTCGACTCGTCTCTATGCTCACTCTAATACGAATGAATGTCTAAACACATAAGAGAGATAACGAAAGAGCAAAACAGACGAAAAGAGAAAGCGAAAACGAACAGAGAGAAACCATACACGAATAGCTAAATCGATGTGAAAGCATGTAAATAAATAAGATGTCTGTAACAGACCTCTCAATCGGTAGAAATGTGTGTATAGACACATGAAAAAAAAGAAGAAAAGACGATAGACAATAAAGTACGAACGCAAAGCATATATTTTCGAATGATGCAAGAGCAAACACGCGTAACACGTTCGATAATGGAGTCGCTGATGCATGAAGTGTGTTTGACGTCCACGTACAGACGATGCTGGTGTCGATGTCGATAGATAAAACTGGTTTAACGTGCAATACGTAGCTCGTGATATTAGGTTGCGAGAAAAATCCTGTTTGAATGAAGAAAACGAAAGTTCAACAAAAAAATATTCCAAGAAACGGTGTTGTTATTCTGTCACGAATTTATGATGGAAAACAGCTATCAAACTGATACGACCAAGTTTAATCAAATCAAGAGATTTTTGATGCAACCATCTGTCTTGTGTGTTCTATTCAATGAAGAAAAATAAATGTCGATGAGATGATACCAAATACCTAGTGCCTGAATAACGAATCCTAAATAATGTCCGATGGTCACGTAATGACGTTGATTAAAACTGATTTGAGATCACAAAGCATTTTGACCGTCTTAACGTACGGTAATGGGTTATTGAGGTGCTGCCACCTTGAGGGTGAGAGCGAGGGTGAGTATATATATACAGGGTGTCCCATAAGTAACAAGACAAGGAAAAAAAGTTTGAATATCTCCATTAGGGCTCGACCAAATGGGCTCAGTTTTTTATCAAGGATAGAGGCATCTGCACACTCCAAATCCATACGAACAAGGTGAATGAGAACCTTTGTTAAGTATCGCTAGTGATCTCAACAATAAAATTTTTGCTTTGTCACTGGTAAGAAAAAACCAATATACAGGATAGTGCAAAAGTCACTTTATCGAAAAGAAAATTAAATATTTCCATTACGGCTCGAGCAACCGAGCTGATTTTTTTACCAAAAATAGAGGCATGCTTATACTTCAAATCCATACAGACAAGCTTAGTGAGGACCTTTGTTAAGTATATCTTTTTATTTTCCTGTCTGTGAAAAAGTAAAAATTTTATTGTTGAGGTCAATAGTGATACTTAACAAAGGTTCTCATTCACCTTGTTCGTATGGATTTGGAGTGTGCAGATGCCTCTATCCTTGATAAAAAATTGAGCCCATTTGGTCGAGCCCTAATGGAGATATTCAAACTTTTTTTCCTTGTCTTGTTACTTATGGGACACCCTGTATATCTCTTAGATTCGAAAATCTAAGACGTAAGTAGCTACCATCGCGATTTTGATCTGACAAACGCTCTCATCAGGTGGCAAGATACTTTGCACTAACATTTTGCCTACGACGATGAGTATAAGCTACCACAACGTTTCATCTCAAACTCAACCAGAATCATCAGGTGGTACAATTTCTAGATTGATATCAATAAAGAATCAATTCAAGACCGTTAATTATTTTGTTTTATGGGAAGTCAAAATGATAGAAGAAGTTGTTGTCGCGTGGGGATTAAGCAGGCATGGATTACTATGTGTGTTTAGCTGTCGTTTTTAAGGACAATCATTAAAAAATCTGAAAGAAAAACAAAGAAAAGTTTGATTCCTATTACATACTTGAATAAGTATCGCTGAATAATCTTCGATCTTTAGTTAATCGCAATTTAATGTAATCTGAAGTTACAATTAGAAAATGAATGTCATTTTTGCTTTGGATAAGCAATACATATATTGTTTTTATCATAGTGAATATTTCAATTGTCGTGGTGAGGTGTGGGTGTGGGTGTCGGTTTTGACATTGCCTTCTGATATATTCACACCCATACCCACACCCAAATACTTCAAGACTACAATTAAGTAAATTGGTAATCATTTCATAGTGTTGATTATTTAATTATGATTTATCTCGTGTTTTTTTATATGATTCTAATTGATGTTTTGTTCTTTATATCCATTCTTGTTATTAACATGTATATATGAACATATCAGTTAAATTAAATAGATAATACGATCAATTTTTATTCTGCAATCGTTGAATTATTTTTCTATAGAACTGACGACGTCATTCATTATTATCATTATTGTATTCGATCACAAAAAAATTAATCATCTATATGTTTTCTTTGATACGAATCAGCAAAATAATAAGATTTAAAAACAAAATAGAACGATTCATTTATTCTAGGTATATTTTTGATATTGATGATATTCTCCTCTTATTATGAAAAATATATAGAGAGAAACTAAAAGAAAACTTATTAGTTATCTTGTTTGACTCGATAAGTGAAATAGAATAAAAGATGACGTACATTTACATATTTTTAAAAGTTATTAGATCATGCATCGATTTACATAATTATTTATTTGACAATGAAAACAAACCATTACACAGAGTAAAATAAATTAGAATAAAAAAGAAATGAAGATACAGCTAGAATAAACAAAGTTAAGTAATAAAATAAACATTTAAATAAAAAAAATAATAATGAAAAAACCAAAAAGAGAAAAATGTTCATGTACTTCGTGGTTACTTATACGAATAGATAGATTTCTTTGATTATTTAAATGAGGGTTATAGGCTGGCCGCTTGTCAAACAGATCCAGAAGCGTAACCAAGGGATGTTCAGGGTGCCTGGACATTTTCCTTCAAGAAAAAAAATGCCTGGATGGAGAGTACAAGACTATAAGAACCTATTCATATGACCAAGAATTTTTTGCTGCTGGCGGGCATCTCCTTTAGAAAATTTCTGGCTACGCCTCTGGACAGGTTCTTAAACCAAATTTAAGTTTAATATTTTAGTCTAATTTGATTCATTCATATTTTATCTGGTTCCACTATTAGTTTAGGTCAGATCAAATTTGTTGAGCTAGCTGGTGTATTTTCGAAATTAAATGTTCACCCATTGCAGTATTATGCGAAACTACTTTGACATGTTCATTTCAATATAACAACAACTATCTTTGAACCAAATGTCAATTTAATGTCATAGAACTTATATTGATTGATACAAGAAATTATTTAGATTCTAGAAAATTGGATACGAAAAATATTGTGTCCTGCACTCCTTCAGAAATTGATTATCAAATATAGAAATGTTCTTGTTTGTTGTGATAACTGTCGCATATTCTTAGAGTCTTTCAGAATAAGATTTTTTCGAGGGTGTGGGTGTGGAGTTGATCTACCTCACACTCACCAAAACCCACACCCACACCCACACCCCATCCCAGCTATTCTTAGTCCTTCATACAGTACCAGCCATAGCAAACAACCATCAAAACAATGATTCTCATTTAGCTTTTTTATAAAATACCACGCTACATCATTTATTCTAGACACACAATTTTCAAAGCACTACCTACATCTGCATGAAACTTTCAAAATTTATACCTCTCTTCTACTACACAACAAGTATCAAAACAAAACACCCTTCCTTTGACAACATCCACCCAACCTTCGATCTGATTTCCATTATGTTCTATCTTCTTCTACCTATCTCGTTCTCAATCTCGCCATGATACTAATACATAAATAAAAATGGACGTTCTCATTTAGTTAATTTTATTGTTTAATATTTTATATATATGATCAATGAATTAACTTATCTATTAAATGTACTGATACATTATAGTTTACATACACTATGAATATAGATATACCGGGTGGACCAAAAGTAAGGAAAAATAGTATTTTTTTCCATTTCTATCTTCTAGATCGTCGGTTAGGTCTCATATTTATACCACATATACTAGATGATATAAGTAAAGGATGGAGCATATGAACAATATTTAGATGCAGTGTAATTGGTTCGAAAACATTCAAATGCAAAATGGCTCACAAGAAGTACAAACTTGTGAGTTTCAATGAAACTTTTATTAGAAGTTCGGACAAAGAAAAAAACACGTACAAATGCATATCCTTGTAAAGTGTTCTTGTTATGAAATTTTTTACAAAAAATGTTCAATATGTTTACCATCTAAATCTTTGCAAAGTTGAAGTCTCTCAGGTACTGACTGGCAAGCTCTTCGACAAAATTCCACCGATAAACTTTGTGTTTCGGTGATTATAGCATCTTCTAGTGCTTGGAGGTCTCGAGGTTTCGTCGCGTATACACGTTCTTTGACCAGAGCCCCTAAAAAAGATCAGTTGGTGTGAGATCTGGAGATCGTGGCGGCCAGTCAATCCATCCACGTCGACCAATCCATCGATCAGGAAATGTTTTGTGCAGAAAGTGCCGAACAGATTGAGCGTAATGAGCTGGAGCTCCGTGGTGCATATAGACTATCTCTTCTAAATCCATTTCCCTTGCAATAGCGGGAATAATATCGTTTTGAAGCATCTTGAGATAGCTGTCTGCAGTAACGTTATCATGAAAGAAGAACGGTCCGATGACACCTCCAACCCAAATTCTAGCCCATACAGTGATGTCCGGGGTATTCATTTCTTGAGTAATGATGACGTGGGAATTTTCTACGGCGTAATAAACGCAGTTGTGTCGATTGACATGGCCATTCAATTTGAAAATGGCTCCATCGGTCTAAACAATTCGATTAAGCAAGGAAGAGTCATCAGCTAACAAGTTGAGGAATATGTCGGCAAATTCACAACGTCTGTCAGGATCGTCTTCGCTCGAAGCATGCAGTAATTGAGGACGATACGGCTTCAATCTCATTTCTTTCATCATTCATCGAAGACTACTTCTCAACAGACTCAGTTCCAAAGAAGCTCTTCTTGCTGAATTTCCAGAATTTTCTTCGAAAGAAGCACGAACACGTTCTCTATTATTGTCTGTACTAACAGATCGAAGACGATCAGATCGAGGTTTATCTGCGACGCTTCCGATTTCGTCGAATTTTTGTACAAGACTCAAAATATCCTTTGGTGTTGGAGAAGTTCGATTGAAATGATTTTGAAATTGACGAGCCACTTCAGATGCATGTTGGTAAATGGCGTACCATTTCACAGCTTCAATTTTTTCAGATGACGACAAGCGAAAACTTTTACTCATGACGAGGAAAATGGTAGAAAATGTTAGAGCTATGTAAACAACAGAAAATATAAAGAGAACCGAAAAATAAACCAGTCGACAAAAGAGATAACCACTAGTATTGTTATCTCCTAGATGCCACTCCTCACTCATATAAGTACTATAGGAGAACAATCAATAGTACGTGCCATCTTTTTTTACATATGTTGTATTTGTACGCTCTTGGATTAATTACACTACATGTAAATATCGTTCATATGCTTCATTCTTTACTTATATGATCTAGTATATGTGGCATAAATATGAGACCTAACCGACGATCTATAAGATAGAAATGAAAAAAAAATACTATTTTTCCTTACTTTTGGCCCACCCGGTATGATTTTGTTGTTGTTGGTTTTTTCTTTTCGTCTGATGATGGTATCTGTGAAATAGATACCGAAATATTACGTTATGAATTATGTAAAAATTTTAGCTGTTCATAATTTTGTATTTTATATTTTGTTTTTCTCTTACATAATAGTCCATTTATTTTCACCTATGCAATTATGTCAAATAGACACTTGAAAAACTGCGAAATCTCTCTCCATAAACGACACTTTTTCGTCAATAACAAATTCGTTATGTCACTCACAATGCGTAAATAATTTCACAACTTTGCAGAAAGAAGAACGAACATTTTTCTCCCGTCACAGAGAGTCACTTTTTTAGGAATAAATAAGACAAAGAAGAAGAATAGAAAAAAAGTAATATTTACTTTGGACTTGTGTCGCAAGTAAGTTATAAAGTGCACCTTCGAAGCTAAAGATAAAATGTCGTATAATAGGTCTGACTCAAACAATGCTCAAAATAAGAGAATTCGAGACCTTATAGAAATTTCTCAAAATGAATCCTACTGGAATTTCTACGGTGAGAAACTCATTGATTCTGATATTGAATTAATAGCAAACGAATTGAAACGAGGATATCGAAATTGTCAAGTGCTTGATTTATTCAAAAACAAAATTACGTCTAAAGGTGCTCTATACTTGAGTGAAATGTTAAAAGTAAACGGAACACTTCGAATCCTCAACCTTCGTTGGAATCAAATTGATGATGATGGTGCAAAAAGTCTGTTCGATGTTTTGAAAGATGGGAATAGAACTCTTGAACGCCTTCATCTCGACCTCAATCAAATTACAGACAAAAGTGTAGTGAGTATCCTTGAAATGATCGATGGAAATCGAACATTGACGCTTTTAATTCTTACTGATAATCAAATATCAGAAGATAATCAACGACAATTAGAGATGTCAGGCCAACTGAGAGAACCACTTCGTCTGGACGTTCGATTCTGTTAGATTTTTTTCAAGTTTGCTCTAGTGAGAAGTTTATTTCTATTTGACATGATTAATTCTCTTCTTTTATTTAATCTAATATTAAAACCATAAAATAAACATAAACTAGTGATGTTTGGTATCTTGAAAAGATACTTCGTCAAACATAAACATTAAAACAAATAACTAAACATACATAAACATACAAGAAACAGAACATATTCGAACAAATAAATTAGACTATTTTCAGTCAACTTTTATAGTGGTAGACAAAACAAGACGGTAATAGTGACTAGGTCAGGATTTAATCCTTTTCCGCAGCAGTGGACAACGATCTGATCAGTAGAAAAAATGATAGATTCAAGCGGAAAGTTGCCGTCTAGGTCAAAAATCCCACGTTGAAATGTTTGCACTCTAGAATGAACAGCATTAAATACAATAAATCGTCAAGTGTGATGCCAGCGAAAAAATGCTTTAGGGTAGAGGAAAAATCAGTGCTCACTAGTGGAGTGATGATTTACTCTAAAGGAAAAATGCTTCCTATGACAAAAAAAAAATATATATACTCATACATTGATCTGAGAAAAATTGTAATCCAAGCGAAAAAATGGTTGTTATTCTACAATAATGATGAGATAAAATGCGTCTATAACTCTATAACTCAGGCCTATCCCGAAATATTTTATAGTCTGCCGTCATTTGCGATATTTGAAACATTGTACTAAATCTATGTTGAGTGTGGGTGTGGGTGGATGTGGGAGTTGATCTACCTCACACTCACCAAAACCTACACCCATACCCACACCCACACACCCACACTCACATCCACATCCACACCCACACCCGACCACCCATCCACATCCACATCCACCCATATCTCACACCCACACACCCACCAACACCCATACCCACACCCATATATGACGATAAGCGAACTCTCTCATTAGGACTATACCATCTAGTCATGAGCAAGATTGTATTCGACATATCTCTTTCAACATAAAAACATAAATATTAGATTAAGCTTCCTACTCCTTGTGCATAGCAGACAACAGACTATTATTCCTGAAATCTGTTGCACACTGATTACCATTCTACCTTTTAAAATGTCATTACGATAACTGAAAAGCTATACCTAAAACAAAGAGTACGAGATAGAAAAAAGATAAAATTTAATAAGAAAATTATTGGCACTCCTCATATTTGCCTGTGATATGACAACAAAACTTTTATGGCCTGCACATGAGTTACTCTATTCTCTTCTTTTTCTGTATCTACGAAGTGCAGAAAAATCGTAATTGGTAGCAGAGTCTGCCGTACTTCTTCTATAAAATTCATATGTGATACAGGATACAGACAATGCCACTCTACATCATCTTCAATGACTTTTAGCATTTTTCGTGTACCAGTCGTTCATCGTACTGGAGTATGCTAGAGAAAACAAAAGTCTTATAGTCATTACCAGAAGTAAGTGCAAAATGAGAAGAATAATAACCATCAAAGTGCATGTCGCTAAGCGATTAGTGAGCTATTTATGGGTTACGATCATCGAAATAATCATCTACTGTCAAGTTGTCCGACATATCTTGAGGTGCTGGGTCTTTACTAAGTTCGGGATTGAAGCTCGGCTCGATGATTGCTTCGCTCTCTTGATTTGTCTGATTTTCATCCATTGGAAAGACAAGTCGAAGTTGAACTTGAGCGAACTTCACACCATAATAACCTGCCCAGCCCTGTCTATCTTTACCAGACAGAGAAACAGTTACTGATGCGGGAAAGTGTTCATATTGTTTGTAATGGTAAGTCAACCGATGCCACTTGCTGTCGTTCCATTGTGGAAAAGTTCGTGCCCATTCCCAATGGTGTCCATCAGAAAAGATGAGACAAACTCGACATTCCGAAGCACAATCTCATCGTGGAGCTACACATATCGAGAACTCGATTATTGGATGTAGACAAGCAATCTAGAATTATTCTATATAGTTCTATTCGACAGTCAGTCAATCCTACTACTTCTCAAAACTTATAGAAAAATGAGTAAAAAAACGTTCGCATCCCTGATCTTTGTTTCAAGTCGTTTACAGTTTGAGTGCTCTTTTTACGAACCAACTAGAAAAAGTACTTCTAGGTAACCTTTCAAAAATAAAGTAATAAAAGTTTTGTCTCGGTTTCTCATCATGACTTATAGAAGTATACTTCTTTTAACAGAAACTGAAAAATTACTCTATTCATCCAAAAAAAAGTGTACAATTTGTTCTTTTTCAAAACCACTGAAAATTCTTTTATTGAGTCAGCAAGCTTCAGCAAAGGGCATGAAATATGACGTGAACAGGTAAATCTCTAAAAACTCATCGATAACTTACATCATCCCATGAGAGCTGATCGCTAGGAAGTTGAAGATCTCACTGGAAGAACTGTCCCCACCTATACGACGTCGCACGACAGCTAGATAGACGATTGAATTCATCATAGAGTCGGAGGCCGCCGCTCGGAATGAATTCAATTCGTGAATCTGTATCATGAGATTTTGACCATTTGTTCTCCTTGATTAGATTGAATGATGGATGAAAAGGATTGTTGATGTAGAGTTTTTCGTAGGCAATGAAATTTGAAGGAAAAACTTGAATTGGTAGCAAGACATAATCGTGACGACATTTTCGTTGCCAAAAGTTCAATGATCTAAGAATACGATGGAAACGTTGGCAAACAAGTGAGATCGAAGTAAGATTTTTATGAGTTTGTTTTAATAGAGGTTGATGAACACAATAATCGAAGTAAAGTGAGTTTGGCGAGATACAAACGTAGTTATTTGTGGTAAGAAGAGGTAAGTGACGGATTGAGAAGAAAATCTGTTCGAGAACTTCATCAGGCAAAATATCAAAAGGATTCATATCAGAGCTCATCTAGAATTAAAAGGTAAAGAATGTAGGATAATATAATTTGTCTTTTCATACCAAAGATAACCTAGTAAGATTATTTTCAAATGTATCAAATATATTTTACTGATCATATAGGTTGCAAAGCGCACAGTCTTTGAAAAACATCATTTGACTTCTTCTAATACTTTGCATTAATGAATCTTGCAATCTTTTGATGCCTATTCTTACAAACCGCGGTATGGATGCACCGTCATCTATGATTTATCTGACTGTTGACTATATAATTCACGCTTTGCCTATACTGATATTATAATAATAGTCTACAATTCTTCGTTGATTTTCTCTTCTCTTTTATCTTTCATGAAAAGGAAACAGGGATGATATGAAAAATACTTCTTTTTATCTCTGATTATCTCTCGAATCTTGAACTACTGCGATTTTCAAGAACAAATTTAGCCGAAGAGTACAGTATACTTTCAAAAGCAAGTTTAGAATTTCGATTTCTTCAAATCTTACGGGGAACAAAAATATGAATCGAAGCATCAGGAACAAATAACAACATTATCAATAAAATGTAGTTATCGACTACGCACATGCAAGAATGACAACAGAACAGAAAGGAGAAATCAAGTAACCAATATATAAAGACGTGTTCAGATGTCAGACTCTGACTAACATATATATGTATAGCAGTATCGAGTTGTTTGACTGCCTTTCGAGACGAGCTTGGAACAATTTCAAAACTGTCAATTGCTTTAAAAAAACTTAACATGCATTTTAGAGTTTAGAGACGTCGTAACAGATGTTTTCATATTTTCAATAAAAATAACACGTTGAACTAAAATCATTTATATTGCAAGTGGAAAAGATTGACCGTGTTAATAGCAAATGATCATCCTCATCAAGAAACTAATAAAATTAAAATACTAGTTCCTCGTCATGTACTTGCATGACAGCATTCAAGTATTGATAAAAAGTGACAAAGAAAAGATCGTTGCCATTAAGAATACTCTGTCAACCGTTACTTTGAAAAATCAAAACTTCTGGTTAAGTTACGCAGTAAAAGAAAAATGCATTACAATATTGTAGTTTTTATCAACAATGAACATTACATTTGGAGTTTACAGATGGGAAAAGAAGCTCGATCATATAATTAGGTACACAAGACTGAGGCTTGCCTATGGTGAGAAAAAGATGAAAACTTTGCTTTATTTTTTCAGAAGAAAATCAATCTTATCAATGTAAAATATCCTTCACTGCATAAAAAAGTATCAGCATTGGAAAAATAACAGATGCAAACTTGATTAGTAAATGTCAGAAGTTACACTTTCACAAAATAGTAGGATGAGGGTGTGGGTGTGTGTGTGGGGTGTGTGGGGTGTGTGTGGGTGTTTGGAGTGTGGATGTGGGTGTAAGTGTGGGTGTGGGTGGGTGTGGGTATGGGTGTTGGAGTGTTTGCCTGCTGAAAGAGGAAGTGGTTATGGGTGTGGATTCTTGCAGTTAAAGCCTAAACAACCATCCACACCCACACCCACACCCACACAACCACTTCCTCTTTCCGCAGGCAAACACTCCGACATCCATATTCACATCCACCCACACCCGCGCCAACACTCTCACCTCACACGCACACACACACGCACACCTAGGGGTGGGAAGTTACCGTTACCCGGGAGTTACGTTACCGGGTAACTAGTAACTTCGAAGTTACTAGTTACTTTTGGTAGGTAACTTGTCTAAAAAGCCGAGATATCGCTTCCTAATGACTGAATATCATCTATTCATCACTCAATTAAATTACGAGTTACTTGGTAACTAGTAACTCCTATGTGCGTTACTAGTTACTCGGTAACTCGTGAGCTGAATAAGTACTGTAATGATGGTATTCACTCATTAGGAAGCGATATCTCCACTTCTTAGACAAGTTACCTACCAAAAGTAACTAGTAACTCCGAAGTTACTAGTTACCTGGCAACTGGTAACTCCGACGTTACTAGTTACTCGGTAACTAGTAACTTGCGAGTTACTAGTTACTTGGCAACGTAACGGTAACTTCCCACCCCTACGCACACCCCACATCCTCACTCATACCAGACACCCACACCCTCACCCACACCCGACACCCACACCCGTCACTTATTTAAATAAATAAAGTAAATTTAACATGAATTTTATCTCTGCTGTTAAAGTATATTAATTATATATGACAATTCTATTTATGGATAATTCACTGAACCCACGTACGTGATCAGCGAACGATTACAGTTGTGGGGAATTGTACCAGCGCCATCAATGAATGTTTTTGATAATGTCTGTGTTATTGCCCGTGGTTTTCGTATCTGAAATGTAGCTGTTATTGGATTGACAGGGGTTGAACTCGGAGAGAAAGAAAATTGTTCAAAACAAATATGATAAACACCACTTGGTGCCGTCACATTCCAAAAAATATTTTCTGGACCGGTATTTCTTGTATCGTCATGATCTAGCTGACCTTGATCTGTATTTTGATTTGGACCTTTATTGCCGTAGTAAATCGATTTTCCCGATGGCGTTGTGACAACAATATCACCGTCACCTGCACGTGACCATACTACAGTAATCCCGAACTCTCCACTGCCCACACAAACACCATTGGAACAGGTTTGGTACGTTGAACACGTCGGCACACAGACGTGAATATCTACAAGAAGGAAGTATGTTCGAATTTCTGTAATTTCCTATTTCGAAAATCTGAACATTGCTGACAAAAAAGGTACTGGAAAATCCATGTCATTGTTGATTTACCCAACACTGCTTATGAGAATTATAATGAATTCTAACAGCACATCATTCAATGCGATGAACTGTTAAACGTTTCTCTCATCCAAAGCTATCTTTAACCTATATAGATCGACTCTCTTATGTACCAATCTTTTAACAGGTTTAGTCGAAAATAAGGAATAAGAAGTAAAACGGACGACTCGAGCTTATGTCTTAGGGTGACTTTCTATCTATCAACAAACTTAATAACGGCATGGAAATATTTTGTGAAAGGATCATTGCAAAAAGGGTCAAAACTGGGCATTTGCAAGTGCAAGAAATTCTCCTCATGAGATACTGGAAACAAAAACTGTTTCAAAATCCAGTAATACTCACTTGCAGAAAAAAATTAAAATAGACATC
>CAJNOP010000268.1:0-31310 GCA_905250075.1 Rotaria sp. Silwood1
GTGGATTGATTTGTACAATTTACACGAGCATTGTAAGTGCACGTTATAAGCTTTGAAATAAACGAATTTTGAACTTTTTTTTAAAAACAATTCGATGTTTCGTCTTCAAATAAATGGTAGGGTGGAATTAAAGCTGTAATTTGGACTGATGTTGTACAAGCTGCCATGATGTTTCTTGGCATTATTGTGTCGATTGTTTTTGGTACATATATATATTATTTCGTCGTTTGAAACGAGCAATTTTTATCTTTCATAATCATATAGGTTTCATTGATGCTGGTGGAATCGCAAAAGTAGTTGAAATAGTGTCTAACGGAAATCGATTTCAATTTGGAGTGTACGTATATGAACAGATATAATAGAATGGAAGATTGAAAATGACAAAGATTGTCAAAAATATTCCCTACTTCCCAGGATATTTCTCGAATTTATGATGAGTAGCCAAGTTGAGCAACGCATCATTATATCATGCTGCAATTCACATCTATCTCCGCTAAAAAATCATGAAAATGATATGAATGCATATCGACACTTTGTTTATACAATACGAAAACAGTTTAAACTTTCTATAAGCAGTACTGTGGAAGAAAATTCCAACAATGACTATCATGATCGAAGAATTTAAATAAAAATTATGAAAATAAGAGACAAGGGCAGATAAGAGCCATTTTGAGGCCATCTTCAGTTTCTCTCTGTTTATGAATTACCCAATGAAGCGCTTCACAAGAAACCTTTTGGTAAACAAAAATAAATCTATATTAACCACTACCCATCCTACAGTCTATCTCTGGTAAAAATTTCACCTCGAATGGTCGAAGTGTTGCTCAGTAATGATATAAACATCGTTTTAAATAAGCATGACAACCATATTATTATACAATCACTTCTTCTTACTGATTTCTCAATATCCCGAGGCAGGAAAAAAGTTTGCAATGATTTAGAAAGCTCGAAAAAAGGACTAGAAAGTTATACACCTTTCACTTTGCTGCAGAAGTGGCCCCAGTTGAAAAGGACAATCTGACTTTGTTGACACACCGCTTCTTGAATCTTTTTGAACGATATTTAGCATATTTGAATAGGAAAAAGTAGGATTTCAGTCGAAAGCAATAATATATTTAGAATCAGTACGAAACACTGAGTCAACTTCTATATGTTTGAAAGTTTTTCGTTGTCCTTTTTTCTTTTGAAAACATTCAGTAAAGGTTCACTCAATGTCCGGCTGAAACGTTAGTTAAAGCAAAAAACCATTCTTATTGTTTAGTTGTCTGCTCTTGTGTCTTCTAATAATGCTTTACAGTCGCTGAAGTTGTTTTCCGCTGTTCAAAAAGTTTTCTAATTAAACTCATTTTTTAGCTGAATGCTGAGAGAATGTCTGCTGCATTTTCCAGAAGACAAAAGTACAAGGAAAAACTTTGAAACACATAGAAGTTGACTCAGTATTTCGTGCTGATTCTAAATACATTATTGCTTTCGACTGAAATCCTAATTTTCCTATTGAGATCTGCTAAATATCGTTCAAAAAAATGCAAGAAGCGGTATGTAAGCAAAAGTCAGATTGTATTTTTCAATTAGGGCCACTTCTGCAACAAATTGAAAGGTATATAACTTTGTACTCCTTTGTTCGAGCTTTCCGAATTATTGAAAATTTTTTTTTCTGCCTCAAGATATTGAGAAAACAGTAAACAAGTGATAATATAATTATATAGTTTTCACGCTTATTTGAAACAATATTTACATTTTTTCTCAACAATACTTCAACCACTCGAGCTAAAATTTTCACCAGAGAGAGACTAGGATGGGTAGTTACCTGATATATTTTTCAGTTTGAAATAGCTTTGTATCGAAAATATCAATATTTTAAACTAAATCAGGTCCAGATCCTTCAGAAATAGGTTTATTTTTGTTTACTGATATGTTCCTTGTGACACTTTTCATTAGATTAGTCCTAAACAGAGAGAAACTGAAGATGGCTCTTATGTGTCTCTGTTCTTCGGCTATTTCTAATCTTATTTGCCTTCTAGTATTACACCAGATCCATCTGTTCGCTACACTCTCTGGAGTCTGCTAATTGGAATCACTGTCTTTGACGTAGCTGTGTATGCATGCACACAGACTCAAGCACAAAGATACATGTGTGTCAAAGATACAAAGGCAGCACAAAGGTATTTTGGGATCAAATTTACGAATAGTCAATTTTGTTCGCATAGAGTTGTTTGGACCAATTATGCTATGACTGTAGTGTTGCAAATACTCTTGGCATGCGTTGGATGTCTTCTCTATGCAAAGTATAGCCAATGCGATCCACTCAAAGCTAAACTGATTTCGAGATCAGATCAAGTAATACGATCAATCTATAGGAGTTTGAATATAAGACGCCATTTTTTCCTTGACACAGTTGTATCCTTTGTTTATTATACAAACATTGGGACGGTTTCCTGGTTTCACAGGTCTTTTCATAGCTTGTATTTTGAGTGCATCGTTAAGTACAATTTCGAGTGCAGTCAATAGCATGGCAACAGTCATTGTCGAAGATATCTATAAACGAATGTCAATTGCACGAACAATGTCAAACGAACGTCAAGCAACGGTATCTAAGCTCCTGTGTAGGTATCATGCTCTATCTTGTCGCAATTGTGTCATTTGTGAATTGCAGCCGTCGCAGTCGGTCTTATCATTATATTTCTCGCATTCATGGTGTCTTATATGAAAACCAACATCATTACAGTTAGTTTCATTCTATAGTTCTCGTACGCTTCCAACGGTATTTTTTTTATTTCTGTTGTCCAGATAATTTTACAGATCTTCGGTGTCTTCACAGCTCCCATCCTCGGTATCTATTTACTTGGACTCTTTACAGCACGTGTGCAAAGTCGAGTAAATATATCAATTGCACTTATTGAATAGGTTTTCTAAATGATTCGGTTTGCTTATTTCATAGAGTGCTCTTATGGCCTTTACACTCTGCCTAGCATTTCAAATGTGGATCCTTGTTGGAAGTACTCTCACTGTAAAACCATCTAATAAGCAAGGTGGACGATTACCGACGTCAATTGCTGGATGTGTGCCATCAGTGAATGTTAGTTTTCCGGTGTCAAAAACCCAAAGGTAATGCTGTTTGGAACAAGTAAAAAGAGACGAACTCAAATTGCTCTTCAATTATTAGGTATAATCCATTGATACCACTCTACTCAATAGCTCCTACGTGGTTTGTTTTTAATGGTGCCATCATCACTCTACTCCTTGGATTAATCTTTAGCTTTATTTTTGGTAAAATAAATAGATTTTTGGGAGAGAGAAACTATTGGTTTACAACTTCATTTACTGTTTTCTTTCGATATAGATTCAAAAGATTCAAAAATGGTAGATAAATCATTGATAATATCTCGAGATGAGATATTCCCATTTTGTTCATCTAGAAAAGTGAGTATCACTATATTATCAAGTTGTTAATTCATTACTTTCATCACTTGGTTTTCCTATAGGAAATTATGGAACGAACAGTAGCACAGAAAGATGACAGAATTCCAACGGATACTATAATGATCGAACGAGAATCCATGCTTAATACTTAACTGTACCGATGTTAATATCACCTCTTGCCTATTTATCTTGTCTCTATTTCTCTTGCCCTTGCCCATCTCTCTCTCTCTTGCTTTCTTCAATATAAGCGTGTATTTTATGTGAAGTACCATTGAATATTGGCATACGTAAAGAATGTTGTAAGAAAGCAGCCGCTGTTATTGATTTTTACGATAAATACAAATATTATGTGTGTAGTCGAAATGATAAAATTCATTTCAATGAAAGTATCTTCATATGATCCGTTAACACATAGTGGAGACCTTGTTAGTTCATTGAAATTAAACATTTGGCCAAATGACATGCAACCATTCCTTCAATGTTTCAAAAGAAATCGATGGTTGCTCTATGGAGAAATAAAGAACATTTACATGCATGTCATTCCCAAATGGTCAAAAAAAAGGATGAGAAATGTAATGATTTTGAATTCTGTTATTCTTTTTCTGCTATTGAAGCTCTTTTAGGAAAAGAACGTACGCGTGTTGAACATATACTAAATGGTGTAGCTCGCTCAATCTATTATAAATATTTGTTTAAGTTAAATACGGACAAATGAAAACACTTGCCATGCTACTTTGTGACAACAATTGCTCTATGAATGTGGAAAACATTGGACTTATCAATTAATAATGATGAAAGTGTCGATGATGAAACAATTGCTTTGAATTTAACTGTCAGAGGATTGAATTATGCATCTAAAATGCTTCATGGTCGTATTTATAAACATTATTTTATTGAAATCAATATTTTAGAATCATATTCTAAGGATACATGAAAGGATGCCTATGATAGACTCCAACATCATGTCAATTTAATCGAGAATATAGATGTATCACTGAAATATGAACTGAGCGTACTTTATGAAACCTTGTATAAACGAGCAATTGATCATTTTAAAGCATTTGCTCATACAGAAATTGAAGACGATTCTATCAAACTTAAAAATACAGTGTGATATAAATACGGAACTGAAAACAAAAATCAATCAATTTGTATTAGTACTGGGTTTCTCATTTTTTCTTATAGGACATTTCTGATGCATGTCTGTGATCTTCCAAGATGATGGTTCTACTGATGTAGAAGGTAAATCCAATGCTGAAAATTCTTTGTTGAAACTAACTTCTGTTTCATCAAATATGATGACAGGATGATTAGCAACAATCATTTCAAATTTATCACCATAGATACAACGAATGAATCAAACAGTTTTACACCAAGAGGACGTCAACTTCATCCAGAATGTTCATGAGTACAATATGAAACATGGTTTCAGAGATACGTTTGACATAGAGCTCGATTAATAAGATCAAATTGATCGCCATACAATGTATGATTATACTCATTATTTTTCTACAGTTTTACGTTCAAATAGAAATCAATTTGATTTTATTCATATTATTTTTTTTCTTTCTGTAATGTAAACAAAAGGATGAGTTCCATATAAACTTTCAAGACTAAAATAATCTTCCATTTCATGCTTATCCCCGGTTACGACATATGCAATATTTTCATCAAATATTCAGTGATATACTTTAAAAACCAAGAACGATTATTTGGATGACGACTATAAAAAGAGAATAAGACTCGAATTTAGAACGTTTTATAACTGGCCGAGTGTTTTCCTAATTGAATTATCCGATTTTTTCCTCCATTTTTCAAAATCACACCCACAACCGAGCACACAAAGCCACACCTGCATCAACAATCACACATCCACTCCCAAGCCGAGAAGCACTCGTCCCACGCACACACTCATCTCCAGTACCGTCTAATCGATGATTTCAGCACTGTGAAAGCATGGATTTTCGCGAAACCAGTATACTTTGAGTTTTGTGAATTAAAAATGAATATTGAAGAGTGTAGTGCGAAAAGTGATAGCAGTTTCTGCTGTCCCCGCACAATCATTGTTAACAGAAAGAAAAAAATGGGAAAGCTTTATAACATGAGGGTGTGAGTATGTCTGAAGCGAAGAGCTTCCTCTAACGTCATCTTGATTTCGAACCGCCTGTTACTTCTACATATAGAATGTGTTAAAACCATATTTTTTTCAGTGTCATTCAAACATGGTTCGATCACCATGCACTCGTAACCATGCTCGCATAGCACGTGATATTTTATGCTACCCCACTATTAATTCTTGCAGTGTCTACACGACAGAAATTGAAAGCCCTCATCAGTGATATGGAGTGAGAAGAGCAGACTACTTACTCGATTGTGTAGAAGAACGTCGGCTAGATATTGAGCTCCTACATTGCCGATTCCGTTTTATTCGAGATCGAGTGCGGTCAGTGTCTGCGTGAAAGACATGCGGTATCAAAGGAACCGATCAAAGAAAATATCAGTTACCGTATTGTGTCGAAAAGCATCGGCGAGATGCTGCACTTCTATATCGCTGATTTCATTGTTTTCAATTTTCATTAAGGTTAGTGTCTGTGTCAAAAAGCAACAGTATCGAGAGGATCGATAAAAGAAAAAGTCAGTTACCATATTGTGTCGAAGAACGTCGGCGACATGCTGTAGTCCTATGTCGCCGATTGTATTTCTTGCAAGATTAAGTGACTTCCATTGCTGTATGAAAGAGACAATGAGTTAAGGAGCGATAAAAAAAAGCAGACTAGTAGCCTTATTCCATCGGAGAGATTAGAAAAGATATTGTGCTCCTTTCTTGTCGATGCTTTTATGTACTAGATTGAGTGAGGTCAGTATCTATGAGTAATTGTAGTGAAATGCAGCTCTTAAACCAAGTGTTTGATTCGTTTTCCAAAGAGGTATCTATCAACATACCTCATCTTTTTTCGTACTGATCGCTCGGTTTACTGGTAGGGTGGTCAAACAGTAGACATCGTTCATTGATGATACTTTCCATTTGAAGAAGTTTGTGAAATATGTTTTACTAATTGGAGTTGTATAAACCCAGATTGAGTTTCGTTCTGAAACACAAGCACAATTGACAATCCAGTGTTTAATCTCAATCCATAGGGGTGTTTGAAAGAGAGTAATCAATTCTTTCAGATTAGAAATATTATCGTTTTTAGCATCGAAATTTAAAAAAAATTCGAATTCCTTCAACAAAGGTATTCTTGTAGTGATTAACTGCTCCCAAAAGTAACCGTCGGAAAGAGAGCTTGAGCTTTGATGTTGGTTAACAAGTTTCAAATGGAAAAGATAAGGTGTCAGTGAAATGATCGATTCAATTTGCTTTGCAAAAAGAGTGCACGAGGTTATTGTTAGTGATTTCAATGGTGCACTGATTCTACTGTCATGTGTGGAGATAATCGTTTCACTGTCATCTTTTATATTGCAGTTGTTCATTTGAAATGTTTGTAAATAAGGTAAATCTTTTAGTATGAAAACAAAATCACTATACGTACAGTGTTCAATTTTCAAATGTTCCAATCGATAACCAACTGGCCATGCTATGCTTTTCGAACTATACGTCCAGTCGTTTAATCGTAGTGTTCGAAGCTGATGATTTTGTATCATCATTGAAATACAAGACAATAGTTTGCTAAAATTATATGCTGCCTGTACTATTGTAAGTGAAGTGAGTGAAAGTATTGTCATTTGTTGAAAAAAATGCTCTTGGTATTGACCCACATAACAATGAAGAGTCAATGAGCGAACTCCACTGAATTGACGAATGTCGAAAAGTGATGTAGCTGAATAATGGTTTTCAACAAAGAACTTAAGATCGAAAATATTCAAAAAGGCGACTTTCTCCAGATGAATAATACGATGAATAGCTCGAAAATTCAACCGTGAGCTTCTACTACAGTCAAGTTTAAAACGATCGTAAGAATTGACGCAACAATATAGACGTTGACAAATTTGCCGTATTGAGAAAAGCAATGTTTGAACATCACAGTGGTCATAAATACGATGAATTAATTCGACTGGCAATTGTAGTAGATTCGTTTCCGTCATTTTTATTGCTGGAAGGAATTTAATTCAGTGAGATTGTTGGTCTTTGGAAATCAAGATATTATTCTCTAGAAACAAATCATAGGCTCGTTATGTTTTCCGTTTCGTCTGTAGGGGCTCATGAGTCAAAAAGCTTTGATCAGTTAACGTTTGCATTATGCACTATTGATGTAATTAAATCAAAAATAATATAGAAAAAAGGTATTTTTCAGGTGCTGCTTAATCATGATTATAGCCGTTTTGACTCTTTTCTACCCTGGAAAAAGCATTTGTAATTACACCGCGATTCTCTTCCTAACGATCATGTCACTACTAGAATATATATTTTACAGTAAACAATATTTCAGCAGAATGTTTAACAATCATATCCGATTGAATGTTCAGTGATTGAAACACTGACTAGACATTGGATGACAGAGATCCAAACTTAGACATCGGAACTAAATTCTAAGACGTACTGTGTATCCTTTTGGAAGTATGTATCATATTTTAAGCGTGTGCCTTTCTCAAATAGGAAAAAATAGTTTCAGAATGCACTACAAATCAACAACTAATGCGTCTACGAACTGTTCATGTCGACAGATTCAAGACAGGAGCAATTTGAGAACCACCTAACGAAGTGGATCACTCAATTTTGGAAAGAATTTATTCACATTTAAAACAAAACTCCATGAAACTTTATTCATTTATGCATAATATCAAAATTTTTAAATGTCATCATAAAGAGTTAACCAGAACCGACGTGTACAACATCAAAAAAAAACAGGCAGAAAACGAAACTTTCAGTATTTGGTTCAGAAATTTTTCAAAGATTCGATGAGCCTTCAGATAGTTATACACTTAATCAGTCATAAAAGGTAATCACTGTAGACATTTAGGAACTGAATCAACATGAAACCTTCATTTATTGAAGACTTCCATATAGTGAACACATGCCGAAGATTTCGAAAGTTGCTTACTTATTACAAGCTTTCCGTGTTTTTAGAAAACCAATCTTTGTTTGATATGCTTCGTTTTGAACTACTATATGTCACAAATGAAACGTAGTAGCAAGCTTTGCACAAAGATAGATGGACTGAGGAAAATACAAGATGATAATTCTTATGTATCAAATTGTTATGAAAGCACAGAGATTCCGAGCGAAATTTCGGTTAGACGCATCTTTCATGATATTCTTCAGAGAATTATGATCAATGCAACGACATTTACTTAATGACTGACTTGTTGATAGGCTAACGAAAGGTATCATAAGTCATACTTGCAAATATATCAATGTTATACAACACTGAATCATTTGACAACTTCGATCAGAAGAAAAAAACCAAACGTTATTATGCTACGATCAACCCATCTATTTATTCCTTTGACTCTCAGTGATTTCAATTTTTTACATGTTGCGCAATATGGAAGGCCGATGAGTCAACCATGATGTGGGAAATAAATCTTTCCTGATTCGTTCGAATGCAATACTAATAAATTCAGTTTCTCACTGGTTACTCTCCGAACATACACAAAAAATAATACTCGATTCTCCTATGATGAAAGGATAGGGTCTGGATGGGTGTAGATATGTGATTATGAACTACAGCTGAAAATGGTTGTTCTGTACAATCATGTCCACATCTACAGCCTAGATTAATCCGATTCTGAAGTTGAAACTTTTGGTTTCATACGTTCTCCGTTCTTACTTTCTCAAGTGCAGCTGCCATTTACGTTATTACGTCACAGTCACCTCTTATTGTGTAAAAATGCAGATCAGGAATAGAAATCTTAGATTTCGCTCATTTATCAATTACTTCGTGAAGAGATCAATACATGAGAAGAAAAGATTTAATTTTAAGAAAAGCATCTCACTATTTTTCGTTTTACAGTTACGAAAGTGAGTTTATATAGGCTAATAGTTACAGTCTTCTGATTTTAATATTATTCTTCGAAGCTTTTATTATTAAATCATCAAAATGATGAATCACTGAATCAAATTTTTCTATTTATTTCGTGCAATCGTTAGATAATTCTAAATCAAACTCATAATGATCATCTTTTATACAAAAAATGTAGACTATTATTAAAGGAATACTGTTCAAAAAAAAACCTTTGAGTCGTTGCTTACTTTAAAAAGTATTGATGGAATTTTTCGTTGTTCTGTTTAATCAAATGTAAAGAGCACCAATTATATTATGACCAATTCTTGCGTTCTGCTGTGTTTTTTCATATTTCATGAATCTCAAAATTCAATTGTAATGTTGACATTGCCTACTTGTCATAACAACACGTCATGTTTCTTCAAATAATCAATAGTGCAATACCTAATGACGAGGTTGCAAATGAAAAGGAGCTGATATCAACACCCAAACTCGCATTAACACTCAGACTCACATCTATATCGGTAACGATACACCCACACCCGTTTTATTTTTGATCACTTCGTGTATCTCTAGAATTTTACTCAATTATCAAGATAAATAGCATCATCAACTATATAATATTTGCACATTTATATACAATTAAATCAAATTCAAATACAATCGAAATACTTATTTTTTTTAATGATATTTTATAACGAAGAAGAGGATTCATGAGACGTGCAAGTTAGAGTTCTATGTCAAGTTTTTATTTGCTTTCATATCTAATAGCTCCATCTGTCTATCGTTCTTTTCTTTCGCTGATTTTCTTCTCATCAAAAAAAAATCAGTAATAACTTCTTTTTTCTGTAGAAAGAAAAAGCCATATTACTTTGATTCAAATGCCAGATCATCGTTCGTATCAAGATCCATTTTATGGATGGACTGTACCGAAAGCAATATTGCTATGTGTTCAAACACTAAAAGGATGTAGTTCGTTGCCATTTAAAGCCATTCAAGAACTTATATCTAGTAAAAAATAATTTTTTTTTTCAATTATTTCTTATCTCATTTGTTATTTTAATTGTATAGTGAGTGAAATGCAAATTTTAAATGAAAAATCATCATCATCATCTCTTGAAGTTTTGATGAAATTTTCAAAAGACTACTCTATTTCCATTGAACAAATAATTATTATTTTCAATGGTTTCGTTCAAGTCATTCGTTTAGCATTAAAACCACCAGGTGCATTTCTTAAACCAGATGTAATTAATTTCTATTGAAAGAAATAAAATTCTTTTTTTTTTGTTCTGTATTTAGATATTTAAAGATGATCTACGTGATTTAAAGTAAATCGATCAAAATATTAATTCTCATTTTCTATGGATCATTTTTTTTTAGGTTTTCTGAACAAATTATTGAAGCATTTCACAATATTCTCTTTGGTACTAAGTATGTATCGATGCTTATAAATACAAGTTTATAATAGCGTTTATCTTATATTTATAGACGTGATCAACTGTATCATATTGTTCAAGATCGTGATCGTCCTCGTCTTCCATTATTAAAGTCCTTTGATTGGAATCTTGATGTTACTTTAACTACAGCGTATACATATATTTATATCCGTTGTTTTAAACTAAATCTTTGATTTTAGATCTTTATCACGTTGTATTGAACCATTATTATTCTTTCAATTTCGTACAAATGATAATCGAGTTTTAACATTTGAAGTAAAAATAGGAACATATGTACAGTCTTGGACAGAAGTAGCTGCTTCCAATGAAGTTCTACTATTCTTTATGATACTCAGTTGATAGTTTAGATGCATGTATGCAACAATCAACCCTGATCGTAAGCACTCATCGACTCGTTTATTGATCCATATATACTTGAGTTATAATCTAGACATCATAGTATTCTTGTGATCATTTTATTTCAAGCATGTTAGCATAAATATTTTTATCGAAATTCTTTTTTGAAAGATCCATATCGTAGCTATCTTATGTCTGTGCATTAAAAAGTAAATTTTTATTATGACCAAGATGAATCTGTTCCACGATGACTTTGGCTATTTCATCAGTTTAGTACTATGACATGGGTTCACTATCTCAATTTGTGCTAATTACTAAGATCTTGAGCAAATGGCATATCAGAATGACCACTGTATATGAACAGATGGAATGTGAGTTGATGCTTGTAATCGGAGTTAATTGTCGCATGCATGCATCTAAAATATAAGCTTAATATCATAATGAATCATAGCACTTCATGTGCTCTAGCTACTATTGTCCAAGACTGTATTTTTAGGATATAATTTCTTTTTTTGTTGAGGTACCAATCAAAAGATTTAATGAACTTCGTTACAATACAGCTTTACTTCTTAAAGAAATGGAGGAAATTGATGGCAAGCAAACATTAAAATTACTCGAAACATAATTAATACATTTTTATTTTTGATGAGAACAAAAAATAGAAAGAAAACGAAATGAAATTTAGTAAATATGACTATTGATCAAACTCTAAACCATATACATTGTATTTTTTTTCTTTTCCATGTCTGTATCGAACAATCAATAATCGAAAAAAAAAATATTCATACGTTATATCACTAGAGATTTTTGGTTGTCATAGATGAACTTAATCGATATGATGCGTACTTGAATAAAAGGAAATCACTTTGTTTTTTCATACAATCCCGTTCTATTCTACATTATTGTTGTTATCACCTGATCAAAAGATAAAGAAGAAAGAACATGCACGAAATGCATTAACAGTCAATTTTATGAATGTTATTTCACACAGTAGCAGGCGATGTCGTACTTATTCTGAAATGAATAAATGCACTAGACATTTATGTGTCTATCACCTATGTAAATTATTTTTTCTTCATTTTGTTTTTAATAAAATGGTAACACATATTGTCATATTCACAAAACTTTATTGTTAATAACACATGTTCATCCTAATGACAAATGAGATGAATAGTAAAAAGAATAAGATGAATATTTGCCAGTTGATAGTCGTTTTAAGTAGTGCTCTTGAAGGTAGATGTTGCATAAAGAAAGTTTTATATATAGATGAAGACAAACAATATAAAGGTGTTTCATTGGCAAGACTTAATTTAGCTTGATTAAGTGTAGTTTGATGACATATATGTATTGAATTTTTATCATAATGAAGACATGAATGTAGAATTAAAAAAGATTTACAATTGTTCAATTGTTGTTGAATATATGATTGATGATATCGTTGACGAAAAAAACAAGTAAATACATAATTTTGACAAAGATAATCATCAATAGATTTTACAATAGTCAATGCTTGATTATTGAATTTCGAAGATGAGAATATTAATTGACAGAAAAATATTAGAAAAATTAATGTAATAATAATTAACGATCGAAAAAATACTAATATTAGTAAATGAAATCGTAAATAAACCATCATGTTAATAAATGAACTAAGTAAATGAAATATATTTTCTTTTCTTCAATTACAAAATTAGATATACTGACATATGAGAAGTAATCAAGTATGAAATTTCACTTTTTTCTACTACTTACATTTTCTTTTTTACTTTTTTCTACATTATAATTTAGTAAGTGATGTGTACACTCCCATCTGTTCAGCATTATTTGTCTCTATATTAAACATTTAAAATTATGATGAATAGCTCATAGGTAAGTGTACAGTAAGACCATTGAGTTGATCTACTCAAATATAGAGAATAATAAAAGAACAAATAATCTGAGATTTTCATTACCTTTCTCTATATAATAAGAATAGACAAAAAAAAAGAAAAAGAGAAAGAAAAAGAAAAAGACCAAGAACGAGAATGTCATTCTGTTAACCTTACCATCATACAATGGTAATGGATAAGTATCGAATTGATGAATGAATTAACGAGTTTTCTTTATAAAGAACGTATAATAGCTAGTCATCACTTCTAATTTCCTGTTTCCGTCAAGACAAGGAGGTCTTCTCACATTCAATATATGAAAAAAAAAAATATGAATTAATAAACATACTTTAAGACTGAAGCTATAAGTATGCGTGCATTTGTAGCTACACGTTCACACTAATTAAATACTATCGTGCGTAGTAATCAAGAACGTCCTCGATTGAATGACAACAGTGTAAATTTGTCAAAATTAATCCGATTCGTTTTTTTTTTTGTTGTTGTTACATGTTATTAGTGTTTGTTTGAGAATTCATTTTATTTATCATTTTATGAATAACTTACATAATAATAGAACGACAACCCCAGTATCTTACATAACCCAGAAAAACAAAAAAATATAAAAGAAACAAACGAACGAACGAAATTTTCTACATTTTTCAAATGTTTTATTGATCCATTTTAATAAATACTTTTGGTTTTGAAAATATCTGAATTGCTTCATCTAATTCAATAATTTTCTTTTCAATGTTTTCTTTAGTTCGTCGAAGTGTAACAGAGTCATTACGAATGGGTAAATGACAAAGTTTCTTTTCAAGTTCAGCTCGATCTATTACAAAAAAAAATAAAATGGCTCATTTTTATTGATTGAATTTACTCGATTGAAGTTGTGCTAAAGTCGACACACGTTGATTATTATCGATTTTAACATGACCCGAAGGACATTCAGGATCAGGTGCATTAATATGTGCTTGATAAATTTCTTCATCTCGTTTTTCTTTAATTTTTTCAATGCTATTAAAGATTTTTTTAACGAAGAATAAAAAGGAATTTTGAAGTAAATATATTACTTACTAGTGTGGCACACGTCCTTTTTGTTTTTCTTGATAAGTTTTCAATTCTTTTTCATTTTTTTCTCGAGTTTGTTCAATAGCTTTTTCAGTTACAGCTTTACGCACTTTTGGAATGGCTTTAACATATTGAGAATTTATTTTCACATAATCAGGTTTTGTTTTATTATTATCTGCTTGAGTTGTTGCCTATAAAATGAAAGCAATTTTAAATATAAGTAGAAGGAAAGAATATCTCCGTCATTCGCCTATCTATCAGCAGATTCAATATGCCGATATCTTTCTGATACATAATACTAACTGTTGGCCTCAACAGAAGACCAACCTGATACTCACTTCTTATGTTCAATTATTGCTTGAGCTTTCTATAGACACTCACTAAATTCAAAATCATATATAAGTCTCAAGATGATTCAAAACAAATAGTTGTTGATGACTTATTCGATGTCAGGAAAGCAGAATCTACTGAACTTTTCCTGAAACAAGCAAATCAGCATGCTAAAATTTCTTGGTCTACAAAAATATGCCATAGGTTATCATCGATTTATTGACACTATATCAAAATTTAAGATTATCCTTTCTTTCATGACCTAAAATTCGTTTCGTTTTTGTTTTTTTCTGGCCATTGAATAGTCTGAAGTAGTATCTATCTACCGAATACATTATTGAATCTAGAAACTGTCTTCACATGATAAAAAATTCGAGAAAAAACTAAATTATGTAAGGTATATAAGGAGAATTGTACAATGTTTCGCATTGTTCTCTAGGTTCGAGTGTCCGATTAAGTTGAAACGATTTTTACATATACTATACATTGTTTCAGATTGATACTTCCTTGTTTTAAAAAAAAAATGTTCTGCTAATTTTTGCTCTCTCTTACAAGAAAAGCTCAATTAAAAAAAATTCAATATTTTTCTGCTGAGCCATTCTACAGAAAACCCGAAAAAGAGAGACTAGTTGGTACTTTTAAAAGTAGATAAGTTTTCTTTGATTTTCTCCGATAGGTGGATTATCTCTTTCAGAACCCGCTAGTTAATCATACCAGATCAACTGATGAATTAACAGAAGCTCGACGAAGATTACAAGCAGATTGAGATCGTAGATATTGTGGTCCAGTATTTCCATGTGCACGAAGAAAGTTTCCTTGAGCTGATTGTGGCCGTGATAATGAACGTTGAGTATCCTACATAACACAAATAACATTGTAATTTCTTTTAACAATAGAAAAAAGAAATAAATTCTGCAAATACTGATCTTAAATGATTAAATACTCAATAGACACAAATGAAAATCAAATAAGATTCAATTTTTCTTTCGAGATCATAATAATCTTATTAATTAAATGTTTATTTTCGTGTAATCAATTATTTCTATTACATACTTCTTCAAGTTTTTGTTTAACTTTTGATTGTATATGATCGTATTGTTTTGAATGTTGAAGTGCTTTCATCGGTGTTTGTTCGAATTGTTCTTTACTAGCTTGTCGTTGTTGTGTTTCTCGCATGATACGTCGAATACGTTTTAAATTTTCATTCAAATGATTTTTTGTTGGTTTATGAAAACTCTTTGAACTATGAACATCAAGATAAAATGGTGCACCAGTACTAGCAGTTGCTCGCTTATAAATTGTTTTAGCATCTGAACCATGAAGACGTAAGGGCCGACGAAAATCGTATGCATTTCTAGATGAAGGGAAAAAAAATCTTTGATTATGTATATTAAGCTTTTATTAGAAATCGATACCTAGGCACACGAATATCCTTTCCATAGCCAGGATCTGGTGGAATTGGACTTCGTAAAAGAGGTGGTGCTGAATATTAAAATATAAATAAATTCTATATAAAATGGTATGATACATGCCTTCTGAATTGTTCTGTTCTATATTATAATGATGTGGCTCCTCATAACTATTTATTAAAGATGGACCAAACTGAGCTGACAATTGAAATGATTGTTGAGGTAGATACATCATTCAAACGAACAAAACAATCTGATTTCATTAAAAAGCATTGCCATTAATAAGAATATTACTATGGATTTAAATCTATTATATTTTTTTAAATAAAATTTATAATAAGAATTAATAGAATTAAAATTAATTCGTTGGAAATTTCTTTTTTTCGTCTTTTAAATTAATTTTTATTTATGTATATCAAGTTTATTCGTAGATGTCACTGTATAGAACCTATTTTCCTATTTGTTCAAACATTGATCAATAAAAAACAACAGAACGTTAAATTTTTTTTTTATAATACAATCAATCGAACATATGTCAATAGAAAAAAAAAAAATATATCAGAATATCAATTATGAATGTGAATTCACTTCGTTCACTTGAATGTAGTATATGCTTACAACCATTTATTAATCCAGTTAAATTACCTTGTGGACATTCCTTTTGTTTTCTATGTGTCAAAGGTATAGCTAATGTTAGTCATAATTGTGCTCTTTGCCGGTATGATTTACAACAAAATAAAAAAAAGAAATACTTTTTTTTTCTTATGAAAATTTTTTCTATTCTTAGAAAACCATTTCCACGTGAGTTAATTGATAAACCTAATGTATTAGCATTAGAATTACGTGATGATGAATCACTCTCATCAATAACATCTACACTTCGTCATGTATGGTAAGACAATCATTCTTTTGTCATATACTTAAGTCTATTCGAAATGGAGTAAAAAAAAAATATTCACATACGAATATTTATTATTCATCAGTTTAGAATATTCAAGATGAAGATTAGAAAGAATCACCATTCAAATCGATGAGCACGCATACATAATTTTTTTTTTTGATTAATATTATTCAAGCATCTTTATGTTTGTAATAGCTAGTACAAGTCATTACTACATGTTTATAGAAGAACTATCGATTTGATACTTTTGCTTAACGTTGTAGGTTTAATAGGTATAGCAGCTTTATTTATGATGTTCTAAGTATACGTCATGAATCTGTAGAATGTCGTTTGAACTCATATTGAGCTCACAAGAAAGTTTCAGAGAGGTTTAGAAAATTCTAAAATGTTTCATTTTGATGGTCTTTTAGAGTCAACTTATGATTGTTGTAGTAAGTTTTCGACCGGAACTTTTGTCCTTAAATGAATTTAATAAAAATTAGAGTATCCGAAAAGTTTCAATTGAAAAAGAATGTTTCTTTCTTGAGACATTGAATTTCCTTTAAAAAAATGTCGTTTGCCATAGACATGTTGCAAAAATTGAGTTTACATGAAAACTAATTATCTTAACAAAAAAAAAACATTCTTTCTCGGTGAAACTTTTGCATATTCAAATATGTCGAATATTCAGTGCTATAGTCAAAACTCAACTTGCCGTTTTTAATTTTTTTCTAGCCTTAGTGAAATCTTCTTGTGAGCTCTGTATCTTCTAATCTCAAATAAAATCATACTTTAGTCATGACATTTTCTTCTCTATATGATAATTTAATCATACAAGTATAAAAAAAAAAAATAAATAAATTTGTTGGCATAACTAATCTTCTAAATCTCCATTGCGAAGTGGTAGTACTCAGCGCCCTTTGAAGAGCCATAATTCACACTCGTCTTTGTGCACACAGTATAGTTTATCCTAATTTTATGTTTTGACATTCGAGAAAAAGAACGTCAACCTAATCGAACGAGGAAATTGTTGGCATTGTTTTTTTTTGTTATTGTTTCCGATCAATACGATAAACCAGATACACTTGCCAATATGTGCTCGAAAGGCGGATTTCAGTTAGAGTACTTCCTTGATTAAATTATTGATGAACGGATATAGCCTTCGAAGAATGTGACAATAATTAGTTTATTTTGTTGACAGAAGAAAAAAATAAAATAAAACTTTTCTTTAAGGTATTATGAAGGTCGTAATGGTTGGTGGATGTATGATCAACGAACAAATGATGAAATTGATCAATCATTTATACGTGGTGATAGACGATTAGAAATACTTATTGTTGGTCATCTTTATGTTATTGATTTTGAAAATATGCATCAATATCGTCTAAATGATACACAACGTCGACGAAGAATTAAATATGATCTAATGTCTGCACCAAAAAAAGGTGTTGCAGGTTTAAAACTTGATCGACAAAGGTTCGATTTTGAATTTTTGTTTTTTTGAAGGAAGAAAAAAACATATTCTATCAAAGATCTTCTTCTTGTTTTAGAAATATTGAATATAATCCACCAAATACCGATGCACCTGTTGTACCATCTTTAGCTTCATCAGTTCCATCAATAATTGCAAATTCTTCTCCATCGGATCATTCTGTTGTTATTAGATCTCGATCAGATGCCGATGGCGAAGAACCAATATCATCATCTGTTGTTATTTCACCTGTTCTTCTTCCACAAGATGATACGAATCGAACAGCTATTCGACAACCAGCCGATGGTCTTGGTAATTCAAATACAACTACTTGGCGAACAAATAATAATCATAATAATAATGAGGAACATCGTGTAACATCATGGAGCAGTGATGATGATGATGATGATGATGAAGTTCCACCATCATCACGACTTCGACCTGTACTAATCGGAGGTGAAGATGATAGACAAAATCATCATTCAAATGATGAAGATACATTAGTAACAAATCTTTCGTTGAATATAAATAATTAATATATTTGTTTTATATTAAAAATAATTTTATCAATCAGCAACAAATTTTCTTTGTTTTCTTCTAATTTTTAGATCTAATGTGATAAGTAAAAAAAAGAAAGACAATATTCTTTGTTGTTTTTTTTTCCTTGTTTTATAATTCACCTAATGGTCAAAAGGAAATTATGCCAGCAGTTAACTACTTTTCTTGTTTTGTTTTTCTTTTCTTTCGTCTATTCTTATATTTGCTTTCATGCATGAGTTTGTAGGTAGACTCCATAATTCTCTTTTATGATTTTTTTTTCAAGGGCAAAAAGTAAACGAATCGAATCGTTATATGATATGTTCGACTTATCTATTAATATGTGTTCAGTCATTTGAAAATAATGCTATATAAAAGATTTGTAATTATAAAGGTCGGCTAGAAAATGGAATAAAATTTTATTTGACAAAAAACAGGAACACAATGCAATTTAAAAAAATATATTGCACTATTAAAAGTATTTTATTATTTGCGTCGTTTTCTTTTTCTTTTTTTTTTGGATATATTTGTAAAAAGAAAACAGAAACATCTCGAACAATTATTTTCATCTTTTTTTTTGTTTTTATTGTAGATGTTTCTTTATGTCACATAATTATGAATGATATCGAACAGACAAATAAACAAATTCATATTACTAACAATCCTTTATCTTTAACAGCACAAAATAGGTGAGAATAAAGTAAAATCTAACGGTTTTTTCTATTAATTAGTGGTTTTCATGCTGAGATTTTGTAGTCTTAATGAAATCTAACTGAGAGCTTTTGTTTTTTGATTTTTTCTTTATCAAAAATCAGCACGATAGCAATAGAAAATATAGCATGCGATGAAAATCTCTTTGAAAAAATGTCAAACTCTATTACATTATATTGACAAATTCTAAACCAATGAAATCGTTTTTTTGTTGGATCTGAACTACAGATTTTATGTCAAATATATTTTTCCGAAATGAATCTAAGAAGAAAGAAACATCAAAAAGAATGTTCCTTTCAAATTGAAATATTTCTATTTTTCAATCATGTTGAGTTACATGAATCAAAAAAGTATACCAAAATTTAATCCATCAAAAATTCTATTTTTATTAGTTTTGATTGAAATTTTTGTAAAATAAAGTTTTTTTACAAGAGCAAACAGTTCTGAAGAACATCTCCTGAAGCCATATATGAACTGAATTTTTCGCGCTTAACAGAAACGAAATTTCATTGATCTAAAATTTGACAATAGGACCAATAAAGTTTGACATTTTTTCACAGAAGACCTTTGCATTACATGTTACATATGACGAATTTTTCAATAACGTTTTTTGATGTTCGTTTCTCTTCTTTGCATATATTTGGCTTCAATGAATTTCTACGGATTTTATGTTCAAGTTTTAAAACTATAGGTTCGTCTATAGAAAATGTTTTAATATATATTTATATATACGCATCATCAATGTTGTCATTTGTTTTTCATCTTCTGATTCACGTCTTTTATTTCGTCATCAGGAATATTCTTATTATGGACTGTAACAGATGTACGCCTTTTTTTCTTCAACAATCAACTGCATTAGTCACTTTACATGAAAGGAAAAAAACTTGAGTTTGTAGAAGAAAGAAAAATTTTCATCTTGATTTAAATCCCAGATGCAATCAACAGTATAAAAAAACGAACAACAGGAATTCTTTCGTTTAAATTTATTGAAGGAAAAAAGAAAATTAATTACCTACATTCTCAATGCATTTTCTAAAAAACACATTCATATTCAGGTATGTGAATAAAGAAATCAATTTTTTTTATTATTTCTGACACTCATCTTAACTTTAAACGAAATATAAAACTAAAGGCAATGCTATTAGAATAATTTCGAAACAAAATTCATCTTTTAGTTTTATCCTTGTGTGTTTAAAACCATCAATGATTCTATTTAGACGATCACGCTACACACGAATAAGTCCAGAACCACAACCAATTGCAACTACACATCAATCATTATCTCTCGATCATTCTCATACTTCACAATCATTTACTATGAATGATACCAAGTTTAATCAAATACTTTCTACAGCTTCAACAGTTTTGCCATCGAATATTATTGATTCAAATTCTTTACCCGATCGAACAAAAATGACTACTCATCATCTTCCAACACCTAATGTTGTTGAACAACAAAACATTCGTTTATCAGATAGTGTAAATAAAAAGACTCATATTTGTTTTGTTTTTTCATTTAATCTTTTCTCTTTTATGTTTTAGTTAAACAATCTCACTGAAGATATTGATATAAATCCATCAAATAATTCACCTCCATCAAATTCATTACTTAAAAATAATTTATCAACACCAGATCTTGATCTATATGAATGTAAAAACCAAACTGCTTTAGCTAAAGCTGAAGCTAAATTAGAAAAAGCTCAACATCTTCATCAATTAGCACAGCATAGTGTTGAACAAAGTATTTCAGAATTTCTTCGTGCTACAACTATGCCTAGTATTATTAATGAATCAAATTCACAAAAAACAATCATTGCAACATTTGAACAACGTATACGTACATTACAAGAAACAAAAAAAAAATTAGAAAAAAAAATTACTAAATATCAATCTGATGTAACACGTATACAAGCTGGAGATATACCACAACATTATAGATCATCAAAAGGTATTTATAGTTTTAAAAGTGAAGTTTCGAAAGGAAGTTATAAAAATCCTTCAACAGGTAATATATCAACACCAGTCACACAAGATCACACAATATCTTCAAGTTATCCAGAATCTGATAATCCTCATACTCAATTAAATCTTCCATCAACATCAACTAATCATAATATTGAAACTATGAATAATAATCAAAGTTTTTCATCATTTTCACACATTAGTAGTGCATTTGAAACTAATCGATCATCTCCATCAAGTTCAATATCAAATGGAATTGGCACATCTCAATCTTATATTAATTCAAATTGTAAGTAGAATTCCATATACAAATGTACAAATAAGTCATTTACCATAGTATTGAAATATAAAATTCGAGACCAAAAATGAAAAATGTTATTATATTAAGTTCCTCCAATTTACGCACTTTTTGGTAGTGTCAAAACATAAAATAAGGATAGAATTTACTTTGTACACAGAGACAAGTAAATTTATTTTTAACTCTAGAGTAATTAAATTTAACTTTCAAGCTTGACATATGTGATAGATTTGGGCGTATTGAATGGACGTACAGAAAAGAAAACGTTGTAAGAAGGAAGAATATTTCTACCTTACGGTATAGAGTACTACCTAGCAACAGATTCATTAGTCTGATATATTTCTTACAATTAATAGTAACTGTAACCCTGAATAGAAGGTCTGTTTGACGCAGAATTCTTGCCCTCCATTGGTTTACCTTTTCATACGCCCTGACTAAACACAAACTAACTATGTATCCAACTGTGCCTTATAACTTAGTCAGCATGTGATTAGACGGATAATCAGATACTTGTCGAATAGCATAAATATTGAGTCATGACTACCCCATGTCATAGTTAATGTATGATTTTTATTTGAAATTTAGCTACATTTTGAATTTCTCTCAGAAAAGATTTGTTACCTTTTTATTAACATTTGCGGAAGAAAACATAAAACAGACGGTATGGAGATTTGCAATCTCGTGAATTGCATTATTCGAATAGTTCTTGTTTTAAATGATACAACTATTCGATAAATACGGATAAAAGTAAAAGATAAATACAACAAAAAAACAACACCTCTCATTTTGTATAACGTGAAAAAGTAGAAATCGAGAACAATTACGATGGAAAATAAAAAGACAATTTTACAGTTAGACTATAAATCTAATGATATCATTATTAAGAAAAAAAGAAGAAACAAATAATCGAAGCAATCTATCTACATTATAGATGTTTCTTTTATATTTCATCGTTTTTATGTCGTGTAGAAATGAATAACTAACATTCAGACGTCTATGTATTTATATATGAATGTATCTACCTTGACACAACGCATTATTTGTCTTAGGGATTAGATAAGAATCTTTTAATCGAAAAGAAAGAACTTTGTCTGAATATAAAAAGATTAAAAGGAATCTTTACTGATCAATCAAGAAAAACAAGAAATTGACGAAAAGAATGCTAACTAGTGACACGACTAAAGCAGCACGCATGTCATTTATACTAGAAATTCTATCAATGCCATAGAATCTTCAAAATATTCGCTATTAAACTTTTTTTTCAATTGTAGCGGATGTATCTGCTATTCACGACGTTGATCGATCACCTTCTGCAAAACGACGTTCAACGTAAGTGAGAAAAACAAAATATTGAACGAAAAAAAAATTTTTTTTTGTAAATTCAAATTATTGCAGTGATGATTCAAATATTGAAGTCATCGATCAAATATCAGATCATTCCAATGATGATCGATTTGCTAGTTGTACAACATCCAAACGCAATACTATAGTAAATAAATAATCTTTCTTATTGTTTAATCTTGTTTTTTTTTTCTTTACATATATAATTAGACATTAACTGAACATCATCAATTAACGGCAAAAATTGAATTTATGCAGAAAATCATCGATCGTTATGATGCAAAAATGGTTGAAATGCAAAAACAAATGGATTCATTAATATTAATAAATAATTCTCAAAATGAACGAAATGAACGTTTAAATAATGAATTAACTGATCTAACTGATTTACATCAAAATGAAATCTCAACAATAAAAATTGATTCAAGAAAACTTGAAGAAAAACTTTTATATAATTTAAATGAATATTGGACAGAAATAATCGAAAGATTAGATAAAATTGATACAAGGGTTAGTTTTTCTAATTTAAATTTTATTTGACATGTTCTATCAAGAATATAGATCAGTAGTCTACATCGATTGCTTAAGAACAAAGAAAATGATATATGATTACAATTCTTCCATTTCTGTTTTCATTTCAGATACCTATAGGCATCAATGTTTAAACTAAAGGAGACTATTTTTCTTTAAGTTTGAGCAATATTTACCGAGCTATTATTAGAATTCGTTGAGATCGGATACTACAATGTTAGAGCTAATGGTCTCTAGCTATTATAAACTGATAGTTTCAACAAATAGTCGAAAAAAAATTTTGACTTGTAAAGTTCATTATGACAAAACACTAACTGATTGTCATCATGGATAATTTTTTTTAGTTCTTTAATAATCGAGGATCTTTCCCTACGACTCTACATTATATTTCGTTCTGTAGTCAAAACCTTATAGTTGCCTTTGTCCTTGAGCTACATTCTCAATGAGGCATGTTCATAGGAATTTTTAGATTTCTAGCACATATGATAATTGAGATTGGATAAAGTGTAGACTTTTGTCTATTAGTACATATAAAAAATAAGTGCAATGAACAGTGATTAGATGAGATATCTAGAAAGCTGATATTGATTCGTTTAAAGTTCGTTACAAAAATGTTTTCTTATGAATTCTTGAATGAACTGTTGCATCTTGGAAAGTGTTAAATTGAATTCGAAGTTATGATTGATTTCAAAAACTAATGTTTTCTTTTTTTGTAATACGGAACTATAGAAAGTTTTTTAAAAGAAAATCTTCTAATTTATGAAATTGATTGAATTTTTCTAGACTACAAAAGTTGAACAAACTCAAGCACATTCATTTGAAACAGAAGAAAATACACATCGACTTATAAGTAAACTAGTAAATATTCTATTGACTGTATTTGCTATCATACTTCTTCTACTATCAACAATTAAAAATCTTCTTCAATCACGGTAATAATTTGTTTCTATTTATTTATTCATTCAAATTTTTATTTCTAATTCTTTTAGTGTTCATGCCATAATTCTTTTAATTTTTGTATTTACATGGATAATTATTCATTATTTACCGGAAAATTATTTTCAATTATCATTCATTCAAAGTAAGATTAAAAGATTATCTTGAAATCTTCCAAAATTTTCTTTTCTAGACTTCACAAATATCTAATAATGAATACTTCGAGTAGTACGTTATATTTCTTTCTCGTCGTGCAATTTCTACTTCGAATTTGTGAAAATGCCGGCTGGTCCAGATCTTATCAATTGTGTGGTACTTTTAGATTGAATTTCTTAACAAGAGTATTTCCATGATTTTTTTTCTATCGTAGTTTTAATTATACGTTCATTCTATAGTGTTTTTTTTATTATTACTATCTAGTCGTTTGTTTTTTTTTTCTCAAATGTTTCTGTAAATGATGCTCAAGAATGCCCAAGATCATTTGTGTAAATAAATCAAAGCAAAGTATACAGATAGCTTATTTAATTTCTTTTTTCGTTGTTTCATTTTAACTAATCAAAGATGTTTTTTTATGTTCAAAAAACAAAATATTACTATCAGCCATTGTTGAATATGTTGTATTTTTGTTGATTGGTATTATTTGAATACAATACATAAAAGAAAAATATAAAGATAGTTGACTATCATAAAAAAATATCATTTCGGTCGTCGTCAAGTATGTATATCCAGTAGACCATGCATGTAAATAAAAATATACATTAATGTTTTATTTTTTTTTACTCGTATTTTACGATTGTATGGAACTGCCCATAGACCACGACAGACGGTTTCCAGAATCCATCACAGGTTGTGATAGGCGTTTCTGATACATGATCAAAGACTGTATATCACTAACATCTCATTAGAATGTATGAAATACTTATCGCAATTCTAGAGTATTAATTAAATGGTGATGAAGAAATATGTCCCAAAATAAATCAAGTAAAAGAATTTATGAGATTAACAACAGTGTCATCGTTTTCCACATTTCAATTTCACGAAGATTGCGCTGACCGCTTTCTTATATTGTAGAAGGTATTTGTTTGCAAACTGTGAAATAGAAGAATTATTTTGGTAGGCAAATTAATTCCATAAATTGATGATTTAATCAAAAAAGAATTTGCATAAATTTTAGAACCATCAGAGAAGAAGATTACCTGCTTACATTGCTCAACTGTGCTCATTTTTTCGGCCTCGTATAGACCAGGTGGACAGAATACATGTTTTAATTAGAAAAAGACGTTGAACAAGGTAACCTGTCCCCATTGTCACAAATCCAATATATGGAGGTATAACAACTATTGTGCAGGAAGAAGAGTGACTTGTGCATCCTGTAATAACGTATTTCAACACCTCAACTGCCCCCACTGTCATCGTGCGTCATTTTGGTACACAGCCAAGCACACTGGCAGTTTGTTGACCACTTGCAGTTCATGTGAAGGTGTGTATCGCTCTCTGAACTGTCCGCATTGCTCAGCAGCTCAGTACTTCAAAAACGACCATTATAAAGCTGGTTTGCGTCACAAATGCTCTCAGTGTGAAAAGACGTATCAAGCTATCAATTGTCCGCATTGTTCAGAATTGAATTATTGGAAAGATGCGAATAGGAAACCAGGTTTGAGAACAACATGCTGGAGCTGTAAGAAACAATATCAGCACATAAATTGTTCACATTGCTTGAAACCTAATGTGTGGAAAAACGCAGATCATGAGTCAGATTTAAAGGTAACATGTCACAACTGCAAGAAGTGCTATTAACACATTAACTGTTCCGAATGTTCAGAACCTCTCAACTGGAAAAACGCTGATCGTACACCAGGCTACCGAATCACATGTCATAAATGTGATACTGTTTTTCAGCACTTGAACTGCCCTCATTGCCAATCGTCAAATATTTGGCGAGCTGGCAAGTATACTCAACGCCTACGAGTTACCTGTTGTAGCTGTAACAAACTATTTCAACATGCTACTTGGTCGCATTGTAAAGCTGCGAACTATTTTCTGAAAGCAGACCTTAAGACTACGGACCTCCTAGTTTGTACCGAGTGTTCTAAGTCATTTTGAAATAAATATCAACCAACTTCGAGCTAATTCGAGCAGTAATTACTTATGAAATTGAATTTAGACAACACAGTAAGTTCATTGTTATAAGTTCTGAAATGATATAAAAGTTAGAAACACCTGTTTTTTTTATTTTGACTTTTCTTGAAAATAAATGAACTTGTTGTGAGATAGTCGAATACAAAGAAATATGCAACATGTGGTGTGAGTAAATATATGGATATAAGTGTGGGTCTATATTAAACAAATTAGGGTGCACTCCACCGTTGTTTAAGGGTCTCGTCAGATAGTCTTGGCTTGCAAATTAATTGCCCGAAATCATTCACCATTCTTAAGCTCGTATTTTGGGAATATCGAGAGGACTTCTAGCTAAACATAAATTCAAAAGGGTTCAAACATATGATCTTTGGGTGTTGAGATATTGAATATTCAAGATCCCAGGCAATACAACGATTTTGACTATATATCACAATTCGATATCACAAACAAAACAGTACGACAAGCTAAAAGTTTTCTGATAAATTCATCTGATTCTCAGCATATTATTCTGAATTTTTTAACGTTTAGTTGATCTTTATATGCTATGATAACTTTTTCGTAAATCAAAGCACTTTAACAACGCATTAGTAGGAATGCGAGAGATGAAAGGAAATATGAATAGCATATAATTTTTCACGTTCGATGATAGCTCATGATAGAGACTGTGTGATTACTTTCGTGGCATGTTGGTAGTGCATCTGGATATAGGTAATTCAAGTGGCTATTTGTCATATAACATTTTGTTGTTCTCTCCATTGTGTAGCCATAAGTAACATTCTTCGCTGCAACTTGCTTGATATTTGACTGAATGTTTCACTCTTTCTATATGATGTACTATACAATATAGACCTAATCACGAATGATACAGGGTGCCCCATAAGTTGTGGCAGATTTTCAAAAATTAGATTTAGAAAAAATCTGCCACAACTTATGGGGCACCGTGTATATTTAAACTTTCAATGACTTGTTTAAGATTTTAAAGGAAAGTTATTTATAGGGTTTGGTTCAGTGTAAAATTTCCTATCGAATAATATATTAATTGACAATAAATTGCATAAGAACTGCTCAAAAATTTGTGAAATCATTTTTTTCATATAGTGAACTTTGAGACCGTTGATAATGACTAAAGAGCGAATTATCGAAATAAAGGAAAATGTTTACCAATCAGGCCGAAAATTGTAGAACTTATTACTATTATTGACCTCTATAATTGCTGAAAGTTTCAGGCCAAACGGTCTTTGCTTTCTGAATTTTCTCAAAACCACACGGGTCCCACTTGCTCTATGATACCAGAGAAATATCAGTATTTTGAGGTTCATCATTTTTAGGGCTAATTTCAAGATCCAAAATTTCTGATCACATTGGCGTGTAGTACTAAGATAGTAGTCTTTGCAAAAAAAGTTTGAGTAAAATTGATCGAGCTGATCAGGAGAAATCGAATTCACAAGATGGACCTCTTTTGGGCCTATATTGAGACTACGGTTAGAAATGGGGATAATACTTTTTCGCAACATATCTCTTATTAAATAGACTGGTTATGTTCCCTTTGGTGAGCTCTATCTCTGGTAAAAATTTCAGATCTCTATCACATTCTGGTGAAGAGATATTGTATCAATACTGATGGTTGCCGGCCAGCCAAAAAAATGAAAAATTGATAAAAAGGCATTTTGGCGCCTTTAAGTCGGCATTTCGTATCTCAACCAAAATTCAAGCTTTAGCGCTAAAAATTTGGATTTATGCCTAAAAAAATGTCCTCTACAAGATGGGATAACTCCCATCTCGATTTGCGATTATCGATTGAGCAGCTCTGGTCGTGGTTCTCGTGCAGTGGCTCTTAAGCGCTAGGTACAATACTTTTGCAAGAGAGAAAAGAAACAAATTTCAATTTGATCCTAGTCGCCATGAAAATTACAGCTGGAAAAAATTAAGTGTAGACTTTTGCCTAGGACAGGAACTTCCTACCACTTTTGACCTTTGCAACTCCCATATGTTTTTGAAGAGACTATCTAAGAGTTTCTTTGTCTATGACAACTTTTGCTCTACTTATTCACATCGATCTGTCTTGAAAGTTTCATGATCTTTAAACGAGCCATTTCTGAGAAACCTCAGAAAGAAGCGTAAGTGTTCCCTCAAATATTCGACGGACACTAACTGTACAAGGTCTATACAGTCACATGATGGCGTACAAATTGTTTGAGCAATTGTTTTGCTTGTTCAAATGCAGCTGCACAACTGAGGCATTCGATCTAATCAAGTATAGGTAGAAAATTTCTAGAAATATGTCAAAGACAAAGAAGACAATGTTTGATATAAAATAGTTGTAAATATTATTGAAAATTAAACGAGCTACATCAATGAGGGCTGAATGCGAGTATAACGACAAACTGGATTGAATAGCTTTTCGCCATTCTCGGCAATGATGTTTATTCAGCTATTTCACATATCCAGAGTGTAACAACTTCATACATAACACACATATATATAGGAAAGAGATAGAAGCGAGACAGGAGAAAGATATATTAGAACAATGGAAAGAGAACAGAAAGAGAAGGAAGGAGAATCATCAAAGCGTGCCATCAATATCGGCACAGCGAGTATGCGTTTAGAACACAGATATAAGTCAAATTATTAATAAATTGTGTTGGCATTTGACGAAAAAGTGTAACTGCTTGAATGCCTATTTCGTTTGAAACCGTAAGAATTAACTAATCAACACACAATAGATTTTTATTTAAAAAAATACTAAAAGTGAAACAAACTCATTGCTGTGTATCTAAGCCGTTTTGCTCCATCAATAGATGCAGTTTTCCTCTATTTTGTAAGAAACAAAAGTTAAAATATTTTTGAATATACCCACATATCGATCAATGCATTTTGAATACGGTGCTCAATAAGAAAAGAGCTTGAATTTCGTTGAACAATCGATACAGATAGTGACAAAATGGCTGTTTGAACTAAAGCTTTGATAACATAAGGATAAATAACAACACTTGTTTCAAAACAATTGCTTTCCATTTTGGAATTAAAATTGAATCTTTTTTCATGATTATTTTCTGTATCAAACTAATCATGGAACATCTTTTGTTAAGTTTAATGCGTCGTCTGTTTCCAATTGAGCACAAGTATTAAACAAAAGAAGAATAGTAACCCATGTGATAAAAACCGGCAGATAATCGGCGATTTAACCAGTCCAGTTACCGGCTTCCATTACTGCAATTATCGCTAAAAGTGATTCGACTTCACGACATGGGAACTTTATCAGAAATTTTAGTTTCTTTGAAAACATCAATTACATTTTTGCCAGATTATTTTTTATGTAAACTAGAAATAGCTGGATAAACAACTTCTTTATTATTAAAGATGGTTGCAATCTTACATATTGCTCCATAGATGCATGATGTCTTCTTTGTTGATATACCAAACAAAAATCGAGCACGATTAACATCACCACACTGCAGTATAGTTATAGAATTAAGATAAAAGAGAAATAACGATTTCCCTACTTTTCATATGACGAAATTGAAACCAAGTGACACTTACACATTAAGCCTCAAGGATCGAAAAACAAATTGTATCTGACTTAATAGAGCTCATCGTGCCGGTCACGCATATTATATGTTTATAGAAGCTTCACTGCATTATAAGAAAAATATGAGGAGCTCCAATGTGCAGCTGCGAGAGTACTCGTTTCTGATTCTAAGTCTTTCAAAGGTTTGACATACTTTGAGAAAGATTTTAAAACATCCTTTAATGTTTCTCAGTTGATAACGCAAGTCCTGTGAAGCGATTAATTTGATTTTGTTGGAACTTACTAATTTTGACTTATAGATACTCGTGAGATATTCTGTTCAGTTTTTTCTCTTGATATATGTTTTTTTATAAGAAAGAACAGATCAAGTTATGTGTAGAGTAGACCTATGTCATCTAAAATTAGAGAAAATCATCATCATGTTTCTTATTGTTGGACGAAACTTTTATAAAAATATGACATTCGTGATTAGTGCGACGAGTCCTATCAGATCAGCTAGAAAATATTTTAAATAAAAGATAAACATTTTTTGTCGATCGTTGGGAAAGCACCTCAGGCCAGAAATGCTTGTGGTGGTGCTGTCACTAACACGACAGTGTCAGCTGAAATATTTTATATAGTTCAGCGTGTCGTGGTATTCTTGATTTTTCAAGGGTTGTGGTCTATTTCAAAATTTTGACGTAATAAAAATGTCAAAAGAGCGTCGCCAGAAATGCACACATGTTACTTCATTCGATTCAAGTACAGTTTAGAGACACACTCATACATGATTGGTACACTTCACACAGCACTCAGTGTGAAGACGAAGGTGAAAGTCAACGCTAGTATTAGGGAGGGTCTATCATAATAATAAAATATTCAAAACTTTTTTAATATTAGATTGAGTTATTCTATGCAAACTTCGAAATCCTGAATTTTGTGATTAGTAGTGATCAGGCCCCGCGCGAGCGGGGGTTTAGGGGGTGTACACCCCCAAAAAATAAAAAATGTTCAGTTTTATCCAACCACAAGAGCAGATTTTGTCCACATTTTATGATTTTTCTGCAAGATTTTTCTGAAAATACTCTCTTACACCCCCCCCCCCCTCTAATATTTGATCCTTCGTGCGGGCCCTGGTAGTGATATATATACCATATCCTGATACA
>CAJNOP010000268.1:31410-56001 GCA_905250075.1 Rotaria sp. Silwood1
GGGCCCTGGTAGTGATATATATACCATATCCTGATACATCTCCTAATTAATTGTTGTTATCTTTTTACCGGTTTTTTGATAATCGATGTGCATGCTTTTTGCATCGGTACTGATTTAAAATAAAATAGTATTCTCAGAGAATTGAAACTATTTGTTTTTTCTATTCTATTGTTGTTTTTATTTTTTTTTTGTAACTTATTTGTGAAAAACCAAATACACGAATATATTTTTGTTGTATATTTTCAGTTTCAACTTTAATTGGACAAATATATACGAAAAATCTCTCTGTTTTAATTTAATTCGATTCAAACTTTTTGTTTCAGATTTCTATTAGAACCACTTTTTAAAGTATTACTGGACTTCAGTTGTTTTCTTGATTTTAATTTTGTGAGATAAAAGAAACTACTCATTCTTCTGTCTATTAAGTAAACTTACTATAAAGATGAATTAATCATGATAAAACGTAAGGATCATGTTTGAATCGAGATGAAACAAAATTATGAATACTAGAGTCACGTTGATGGTCATCCATGTGAATACATGCTTTTAAAGCTTGAATAATAATCCAATTTGAACATTTTTCAATATTTTTCTCTTTGTATTTATCGACCAACTCCAGTACCGTTTTGAAATGTTGGCTATTATTTAACATATTCATTTGATTATCCTAACCGACATTGGATCGAATAACTGCTGAACATTTTGTAGAAAACATTACAAATTTCAAACAATTATTAACCTATTTATTTAACATCGAAGTATCTTTTTAAACTTTCAAGGATATCAATACTATACTAAATGTATGAAGTTCGATGAATTATCAAAGCAATATCCAAAGATTCACTTGAGAGGACGCTAGAATCAAAACGCCTCTTAGTGGCTTCTTATTTTTGCTGTTTGAATTCTTGAAAAAGAGAAACAGATTTGAATTGAATTGAATTAAATGTTTTTGCCCAAGTTGATTTTCTGAGACTATTGTTAGTAATTAGATATAATTAAATGTGTTTTTTCTGAAAACCTTTTGATACAAATAATCGAGTTTTTTCGATAGTCTTGAATGGTCAATTTTTTCAATTAAAAAAAAATTCATTTTATCCGGACTGTAAAATTGATGTGTTTAGATTCGCCACCTGAGCCTATGGAATTGATTTTAAAATTAATCTTGCAAACTCTATTTTTCATGACGAATGTAAATATATTAGTTTTACAATCCGCATGAAACGGAAATTTTTTTTAAATGAAAAACAATGTAACAGTTTTGTTTTAGCATGAAAATCTAATTCTAGAAGAAATGGCCCATTCAAGACTATTGAAAAAGCTCGATTGTTTTTATTAGAATACTTTCAGAAAAATTCTAAAATACATATTGTTAAGAAACTCGTTGAGTACTATCTAACGTCGTATACAAAAGCGAAGAAAAAAACATTTTACTCGATTGTTGCATTTTTTTCACTGATATTTTTTATACTATACACAACTAACAGACTTCTTCAATAACGGTAATCATTTGTTTTTTTACTTCTAATTCTTTCAAGTCTCGTATTTACATGGATAATTTATTATTTACCTGAGAATTATTTTCTATTGTGATTCATTCGAAATAATATTAATAAATGATCTTTAATTCTTTCAAAATTTTCTTTTCTAGACTTCACTAATGTCTACTAATGGACGCTTCGAGTGACATATTATGTTTCTATTTCGTTCTGCAGTTTATTTTTGCATCGTGACAATACTAGTTGATAGTTTCTTGGCGTGATGAAGTTCGACTTCATGATGTTTCTATCTCGGTGAATCATTCTTTCACCACGTATTCACTTTTCTTCTCATATGGATTTTTCCTTGCTAATCCTCTGCATCATTACTTATAGTATTTTTTCTTTCATATTCTTCTTGTCACCTGGATTTTTCCAATCTTATATTAATCATCATGAATGTTTCATTGCGCCCTCGTTTGTCTAAACAATGTAATTTCAAAGTAAACGACATTCTGGTGAGGTATTCATCTGCTTCTGAATTGTGTAGTAATTTTCGTTCGAATCTTCTTATAAGATTATTTAAATGTTTGCTTTTTTTTCTCTCTCTCTCTTAGTTTTAATTATGCGTTCATTCTATAGTCCCTTTTTTTTTTTATTATCATCCAGTCGTTTTTTTTTTTTTATCAAATGTCTCTTCGAACAAAGTTCAAGAAAGTTTGTATAAATATATCAAAGCAAAACATACAGATATCTTATCTTGTTTCTTTTTATTCTTTTCGTCATTTAATTTTAAACAGCCATAGAACTTCTTTATTATTACAAAAACAAAATGTCGCTATCAGTCGTTGTTCAACATGTTCTCTTGTTCTCTATTGGTTATTTAGGTATAATACTAAGAGAAAAAATATAAATACAGCTGACTATCATAAGAAAAAAAAATAATTTCGGTCGTCGTCAAGTATGTATATCAGACAGACCATGTATGACAATAATAATGTACATCAATGTTCAATTTTTTTTTCGTATTTTATAATGATATGTGAACGCGTGTCTGTTGATACCATCATATAGGGTTGTTAGTTACGTGATCGATATTGTGTAATCGAGAAAAAAAAGCACTATATATATATATAAGGTTGAATGTATAATATATAATTTCGTATTTGTAGATTTCTTTATAGTATTACGATGGTATCAAGTTTACTTGCTCGTTGTATTATGTAAGTATTTATGTTAATTTTTCTATAGTAATTAACTATTTTCTATAGTGTAACAATTGGTACACTCTATCCTGGATATCGTTCTTATAAAGCATTAATTAATTCAGATTTACGTGAAGTGGTATGAATGAAAATTATCTTTTTATCTATAAATATATTATTTTATTCTAGGTAAATTGTCTTCGATATTGGATTGTATTTTCAATATTTATTGCATGTGAAACAATAACTGATATTGTTTTATCATGGTAGATACTTGACAATATAATTGTATTTTTTATTTTTGATTCTTTTCATAGGTTTCCATTTTATTATTGGATTAAAATTGCTATTGTATTTTGGATAGTTTCACCACCTGGTTCAACATTTTTATATAAACGTTTTATTCAACCACTTCTTAAAGAACGAGAACAAGTATGATAGCAGAAAAAACAATTTTCTTATTCATTAACTTAAGTGCATAGAATAAAATATTCTGTTTTATGAGAGATTCATAATAGAAGTCTTTCAACGGATTCATCGTTCTTGAAGGGAAACCATGTACATTATATAGACTTTAATGAGTCGTGAATACTTTAAAAAATACTCGAGTCTTCAGTTTATTGCTGCATTTTTTTGGTATCTTTTAAGTGATTGTCGAGATCAGTTTTTGAAAAACTTATGTTCGAATTTTGTAAAGAGACAGAGCTTGATGAGAACAGTTTATTTTAACACTTTCAGCTTACTTGATTTGCTCCTAGTCATAACGTAGAAAAACAATAAATGACTGATTTGAAACAAATGCTTTTGTCTTAGAATAGAAACAGTGGCAATACCTGAAACTTTCACAATCAACTATTCTTGTTAAGACCTGTCTCGAAATTCAAAAAATCAGTTTTTTTAAATGTTTCTGAGGGAAATCAGGACATTAGCATAAAAAGAAGATATCATAAAAATACAATATCTCTACAACAATAAGCTTAGGCCTCGAATTCTTCATGGTATCATAGCATCATTAGGCTTTACGTGATCCACATCGTCTCGACTGAAAAGCGATTAATCAATTAGAAGAATTCCCTTATGTACTAGAATCTACTTTTGGTTAAAAGAGAAGATAGGAATAGATTTGATACAAAAAAAAAGTCAACTCACTAAATACTGATAATGAATGAATTTTTTTGCTGATCAAACAAAATCTGAGTGTTGAGATTATATTGCTAATGTAAACTTCGTCAGATTCTTCTATTAATTATGAATATTTTAGAATTTGATTCGAATTTTCTTTGTTTCCTATTTGAATGGAATCATTAATGATTATGATCTTCATGTTTTCTTTCGTCTCATAGATGAGATCCTTGTGAGTGTCTACGATTCCAACATTGACTACAGTCTTTTATCCATCATGGAGACCTAGGGGGTGACGTCTTTCTGAAGAATACGTTTGTTCTCCTGGAGTTTTCAATGGATTCTACAGAAGAGAGAAACCTTGATAAAACACTGATTGTCTATCATCATTGTGCTCTTTTCTCGTTATCCTTGTTCTATTTTATGATTTAACATTAACTAAGACATGTCAGTTGACTTGATTTAATCAACTCTAAATATGACGTCATTCTACTGATAGATTTCCGGCCAGTCACGAGATAATTTGATCTTTTCAACTACATATAACATTATTCTATTGATAAAAGCAACTTTATCATTTGTCGAATAAGTCAAGTGTAAAATATACATGACATCCCTTTTTATATAACATATGTTGACAAAGAAGGACAAAGAAAGAAACATAAAAGCTTTTATTAATAATTATAGGATATTGACCAATTAATCGAACAAACAAGACAAAAAGGTTATAGTGCATTATTCGACTTAACCAATAAAGGTTTTCGATATGCATCAAATATATTTTTAAATACTGCCGTATTGGTAAAAAAAAAATGTTTCGTAAAAATTTACATTTATATATATGTTTTTTTTTGTCTACTTAAATAGGGTCAATCCTATCTCGGTGAACATTTAAAACGATCATTAAGCACAAGTGATATTAATAGAAGTCCAACAAAAATTTCTACTAATCCACCTGCTACAGTAATAGAAGAAAGTGAAGAAGGTTAATTAAGATAAATATTTTTTGAGACAAATATTCTAATGTTTTTTCTTATAGAAACCGATCCAGAATTTATTAGTCGTATAAAAGAAGATCGAAAATATTTAGCTAAAGCAACTAATCGTAAACCACTTTCACGTATGTATTTCATTATTTCTTATTGGATTATTATTCTAAATGAATTAAATCAATTATTGAAACATAAGAAAAATTTTGTTTTGAACGTTTTTGAGATCTCATCGAACTGTACTTTGGTATTCTGAATGAAATTTTCTAACCGTAATGGAATAGTCGGTCCGAATATACAATTTCAGCTTTTATTTTGTATTCGTTGATCAGAGCGTTTCTCTCAGACCATTAGAGCCTAAAACAATCGGTTTTAATTACTAGTTGATTTAAATTAAATTTCTATGAAACAGAATATTCGATTATTGATATGAGTGATATATAAATCGTATGTGTTTTATTTACTTAAGATTGTCAAGAAAAACCTGAAGATTTATCCGATAATCCATTAGATGAATATGAAATGTCAAAAGTTATGGCTCGTAAAGGACGAACAGCAAATAAAAAAACTTCAAATGAAGTAAGTTTTTCTTTTTTGTTCAAATTTAATTCTTTCGTTTCGTTCTCATATCCTCTTCTTTTTTTTTTGTCTTAAATTTAAATAGAATTCCAGGTAATTAAAAAATAAACAACTAGTATCCGTTTTGACTTTTTTCTTATCGTTGTTAAACCTTCTATAGTGTATTGTTCTATTTCATTTAATATATATATATATATATATACAATTATAATTATTATGATTTACTAATTTAGAATACTCCTGCAGGAATTGCTTCAAAACGACAAATAAAACAAACAACAACAACAAAAAAATCTGCAATTAAATCCGCAATACCAATCGAACGTAATGCAGACAGTTCAAATGAAACAGATCCGGAAATTGAAAATATTCGTAAAAGAACTTAAAATATCCTTTGTTTCTTTACCTCTACCCATGTAATAATATCATCTTTCTTTTTTTCACTTAAAAATGATGCATCTATTCTCAACATGATAATGTACATTTTTCGACAATATGTTTGATTCATAAAGAATATCAAGTTTTTATATACATATACATGCATATTGATGCAAAAGTTCGTTTGTTCGTTTTCTTTTTTGGATTATTTAAAAGTTGTTTCTTTCGTTTCGACAAAATGCCTGTTTTATTTAATCGTTATTGATATGTAAACAAAAAGAAAGAAAAAAAGCGTATAGGTGATTTACACGTTGTATGAAATAGATTGTTAAATATGTTCAACATAGATTTCATAATAATATAATTGATAGAATATTTGTTATTATATTCATCAAATTTTAAGTCTCCTATGAACATTAACTGAATATGTTCAAATATCGATAATTTATTGCTTATATATTGATTTCAATGTCTTTATATGAATAATAATGACTATAGGTAGAGTAAGAAATAATTGGTACAATAATCGATAACAAATTTTAGAGTGTAAAAAGACGAAGAAACAAAGCATATATATTTTATTGCTTGCTGTATCAATTATATTGTTTTATTATTCGGTTGAACTTTACCGTGTAAAGTCGTTAATAGAATATGAATAATTTGAATTTATCGTGGTTTCTTTTTTCTTCGTCTCTACGTTTATGTAAATTCAAACATAATGACAGTAAAATATACAATGATAAAAAAACATATCTTCGACTTTGACTTAAAATTCAAAGATATACAATTAATCTCTTGTAATATTAGAATCGAAATCTGTGTAACTAATAACAAACTTTTTAGATATTTACACTTAGTTTTCGCGTTAAATACACTTGAAATTTTCAGCTTTATTCCATGACATCAAAAAGAAAGATATTCATCAAAGAAGAGTCAAATAAATAGCTCATTAAGCAACTTGAATTTTCTGTTGACCTTGATTCTATATAAATTTTTCTTTTATGTGAAAGAACATGTCAAAATGTAAGGCATGACAGACACTTTTGTTTTGTATTCTTACTTTTTATATGAGTGACATATTGAAGATCTAAAAAGTTTCTCTTAAAATAAAAGTCTAGCATGCTCTTCTAAACAAAGAGAAGTGCGTATATATATATATACATAGAATTAAAATCCACAGGGAATTTTGTATCGCGCGACCAAAAAAAAGGCATCAACAGATGAAAAGCTTGAAATACTTTTTTTTAAATAAACACTTTAAAGTACTTTTTGATAAGTTTGAAAATAATAGTCTATATTTATTTTTGAATTTTTTTATAAATAAACTTCTTATGTCACTTGTTGTATTTCATACAATACTTAGTTTGAACATAATGAACTTACTTGAAAATATTTTACTAGAATGCATTGTAGACTGTCTCAAGCCAATTTTCTATAAAACATTGTATTCATTACAAGTATTTTACACGATAATGAAAACTAGAAACAGTAATTATGGTCTATAGATAGTTATCAGAGAGAAAGAAGAAAAATAACTTAAGAAATGGCGCATTGTTATGATATGTGCCAGTCGCACTAGATCATGTTGTTTCCAGTGTTATTCTTTGTCTTGCTCTTCTCATTATCGTTTGATGAGCTTTAGTTATTATTATGAGCCATGATGAAATTTATCAAAAATATTTCTATATTTTCCTTAAAATACTTATTTACACTGTTTTATTTGCAAGAAATATCAAAAATTCTACCGAAAAAATGAAGTATGAAATCAAAAAAAAATCAGCTTTTCTGAGAGAACAGAACTTCCTATATGTTTATCTTAATTTTCAATTTTGTCTAGAAGGAACAAAAAAGATATGGATACAAAACAAGTCATTTGGAAATATAAGAGAACAATCATGAGACCATCGAGTATACGACGCACTTGATTTTTTTTGTTGTTGTATGCATTCAATTCATCGATATCTGAAATAATTAGAATTACATATTGAATAATATGACTTATTTTAATATAATACAGTGGTGACCGAGTTAAGTTTAATAAAACTAATGCGAATGAAAAATGATTCTGATAACAATCAATCTCCTATCGAAATTTTGCATCGAACAGTACCAAGGTGAATTATATATATATATATATTATGCAACTTTTTATTCTCTACAAAAGGATATCTTCGAAGCGAAACTGGGTTCATATCTATCTGTTACATAATAGATTTTATTCATTTAAAAAAAACCTATTATTAGCTATTTTCGTTGACATGACATTCGAAATCATCGTAAACAACTATATTGAATTAAACACCTTTTATAATAATCTTTGTTTTCCAGTGGAATAGTAACCTAGGGAGCTCTTCAATCGTATTCTAGTTTTATGAAATATAGTTTTTCATATTGATTTCGAATATCATATTTATCTTGCTGTATTATAACAATGAAAATCATGAAAATTAGTTTATTTCTTTATTAAAACAACATCAGAACGAGATATGAAGCTAGTATCTCTTCAAAGATATCATCTTGTAGAAAATAAAAAGTTGCATAACATATTACAAAATTCACCTTGGAACTGTCCTTTGTTGAATTTCGATCGAAAATTGATTGCTATCAAACAATCATTTTTCATATTATATTTAGTATATAAAACTTCATTCCATCAACACTATAATCATATTGAAAATAGGCTATTTTATTCTCTTTTATAAAGAAAACAAATCATAAGCACAACATATACAGAACAAAATCTTTTCTCATACGAATAAAAGTCGTTATTGACTAACTATTGAAAGAAAAGATACATATTGCGATTGTTGATTACAGCATTGAATATACAAAAAATAAAACTAAATATCAATAATTTGAATTTATCTTTACAAATAGATAACATCCGAAATTAATCATAAATATAAAAATCATTGTCTTATTATCAAGCAAATATTTCATAATAACAACAAATCATTCTTTACTATACATAGAAATCAAGTGTATCATTTATTATAGTAGAAAAATATAATTATATTTCCTAGAGTTAATTTCCATAATTCTTGTAAATATCTGTTACCTATTATTAATATAGACTATGAAGTTATTAATTTTGAAGAATTCTACTATTATTTTTTTTGCTTTAATTGAAATTTTTGTTTATTAGGAGAAATTCTTCTTATAGATAATCTATTTTCCATATGAAAAAAAGAAGAAGCATTCAATGATATTTTCTTTTTCTTATAATTGAAATGACATCTGAACATTTTCTTTTCTATGGATCATTGCAATCAAATATCAATCATATCCAAGTATTTTGTTAAAGATCATTATAATAAACAGAATCCAATTGATATACAATGCTATTCATCATTCATTGCTTTTACATCAAGTCATTATAGCTTATCTTTTACCACAAAACAAAAAAAAAAAAGGAAATGTGAATGGTCAATCAGCAGGAGAACAGATATCACACATCTGGACAACAGCCTTCCTATCGTTGCTTCTAATTGGCATAAACATATTGATTGACCGATTGAAAAGAAGTTGATTGTCTTTTCGAAGATAAATATTACATTCCATTTCTAGAAATTTATTTTAGTTTTTTTATTAAAAATAAAAACAAAGAAATTTTGAATAATATACATTAATATATATATAGAATAATGTTGATTGTGAAAGCCCTCGGCATACTTCTATTACATTCCATAAGATATCTATTCAATATGGCCTGTCTTAGAAGTACGATATGGGAAACTTTCTTGGAAAAAAAAAGAATAAATTATTTCTTACTTACTCTATTGAACATATCTGTATCCACAATGATGAGATATAAACGACTGAATAAAGAATCATACAATACTCGTGTATATATACTATTGATGATTTCTTTTTTTATGTATATGCACACTCTATTCTTGTATGTAGACATAGAAGAATCAGGATAAGTAGAGTAATGTCGACTCCAAATTTGGCCAATATCAGAAGCAAAAGAAGAAGAAGGAAAAAAAGAAAGAAAAACGGCACGCGAACATTCGCATATCTTTCTGATTGATATATATATATATATGTATATACAAAAGCAGGAAGTATTTTCGGCTAAAGAGAGAAAGGACAACACCAATAGAACTATGATGCTTTCTTTCTATCCATCTCTCTCTCTCTCTCTCTGTTTCTCGATAAGGACGAAAAGAAGATACCAAGAAAAAAAAAAGAAAATGATGAACAAAATAATAAGAACTGAACAGGAATAGAAGTATAAATGTATATCGTTTCCAAAATAAGAATCGATGTTTATAGAACATCATTACTGTTCATATATGTATGTATATGCCATTTCTATCTTGACCGACATTAGAAAGAAAAAAAAAAAGAAAAAGAATCCTCTTGGCGGGAGACAATAACCATCAGATCATCTATCTCTTCATTTCTTCTTCTTTTTTTTTTTTTTATCTAAGTCTACCAGCTGGTTAACATCGAGCATACTGATCGACGACCATACCTCATCAATGTTGGCAATATGCGACCTTTCCCATATATATGTATAATAACAAAAAAAAAGGAACTAATGCCTTTTTAATTTCGTATATAATCATTCATGAATAAAGTAATATTAATTGTTCAACAAATTATATTTGTTATCTAAAAATGAAATATGTAAAAAAAAGAAAGAAATGAAAAATAGCCATCTGCTTACATGTTTATAATCAATATATATATATATAGATATACTAGCACAGTGAGTGCAGGCGCGAACACATTCGATGACTTTTTGTCTGTGTGTGTGTGTTTTTTTTTCATGTTGATTGAACCAGTGTGCGAACGATGACGACAAGGCAAAAAAAAAATGTGTTATCGTTTCTTTCTCATTCTTTTTTTTTGCTTCTCGTGTCGGTTCTAACAAAATTAGTCTCATTGCTTTTTTTTTCTATCGACATAGTTGACTATACATAGTCTGTTCTTTTTGCTTGTGTTTTTTTCTTTTTGATGAGCATGTGATGGTCATCTTTTTTTTTCTGTTTTTCCTTTTTTGTCTATTCTATAATAGCTATCTAATTAATGGTGAAAATACTTTTCGGTCAACAGACATATAAGGTAACCAGACATGAAGAATTTTTTTTTCGTCATTAAGTATAGATACGTTATTGAGTAGAAAAAAAAAGGAAGAAGATTTATCTCCAGCTGAGTCGTTTGATAGATTGCTTGTTTTTCCTTGTTGGCGAATTTCTGTTATTATTATTATGACTATTCTGTTTCTTCTTTTGGGTACATACGATATTGCAAAAGAAGAAAACGAAGAAGGACATCGTATTTATAAACACAAAAGACAAGCTGGATTAATATTAGTATTGTCTTAGATACAAATAAAAAATTGACATTTGTTAATGTTCTAATACTTTTAATTTACCTATCAATTGAAAATACGGTTCTGTCTTTTTTTTAAAGAGTAAATGTAAGAAGATTTATGTATACATATATATATATATATTAGAGAACAATTATTTTTATTTTCTCTTATGACATAACAAAAAATGCTAAATGGCAATGTTACTAACATTATTATATGTATATATAAAGCTATAAGAGATATTATACATAATCATAATTAAAACAGTTATTTAGAAATTGATCATATTAAATAATGAATATATTTAATACATAATATTATTAGTAATTTATCTAGATAGTTTTATTTATTTAAATGATAATAAAAGATATTTATTTAAGATTATTAGTCATATTAGTATGATTATATAGAATAGAATTTAAATAAGTAAAAGGAAAATTCATGAAACAATAATTCAATTTATTTTCTACAATCAAAAAAAAAACAACAGAAACATTGCATGCGAACATCAATTGAACAAAAACAAACGAAAGAAAAGAATTTATTAATATGACACATATAGAACTGAATATTTTAATTTATTGAATATTATCCGAAGTACATATATCATCGAAAAATATATCAAAATTATCATCGATTGATATTGATGAATTCTAAATTTAAAAACAAAAAGAAAATAATTAAAAATCAATTCTATAAAATAATCAATAACAGATTATATTATCGATATTAGTAGAAGTCTATCAAAAAAAGATTATCATGTATTAAATACATTAATAAAACTCTATCTTCATAAATTACAATAGAAGTATCAATAATCTAAAAAGAAATGTATCCCAAATGATTTATAGCTTTTAAATCGAGATTATATACTTTATGTAGACTGTAATAAGTTGTGATTATAGCTAAAAAGATCTCGAGCTTTTAGTTTATTACTATGTAGATATTGTTTTTCTTAAAACAATATTGTGATTTATTCTTAGGAAAATCAATTTTCGAATTTTAACTTGAGATCTTTTACAAACATAGATTTTTAGTAAGAATAGTTTAGTATGAAAGTTTCAGATCGTTTAATCTATTTTTAATTCCGAAATCAGAACATTGAATCTACTCTTGTATATAAACTTAATAATAGAATTTGCATATCTTTTGAACTTTCCATGAACTGTTTGATCTAATGAAAAACTAAAAAGTAACTCAAATATTAAACTCTTTCGGTCTATCTTTCTTATTGGACTTTAGATATAGTTTAAAAACTTTAGCGAAATCTCTCTTTTGACACTCTATAGTAATATTTTCCTCTAATTCGATTTTCTACCAATGGACAAAAATGTTGTTCTAAGTACTTCAGTAGATGAGAGTATTTTTCTTCGTTTAGGCAAAAAAACGATCCAAATAGTTTGGGTACATACACGGTTGTACATGATATACGTAAACAGACGCGTGTTTTTTTTTTATACTATAGTTGTATCTGCAGATAGAAATAGTGATAAGAACTAAAACATTCATAATAAACTTTCCGCGGAAAAGTTAAAGTTCTGTATCAAACTCCGTCGAAGTTACATCATTAAAGCAGTCATGCATTTTTACTCTTATATAGCTGTAAGTTTCCACTTGATGTATTAAGAAATAGATTCATAAATAAAATTCAAAGAGAAATTTCCGATTAACAAGTAGCACAAAATGACATATACAGTAGTTCCAAGAATGCATCGTATAGATTAAATTTCGACTTTTTTTGTTTGTTTGTAATAGTAACTCACATAAGAAATGCATTGTTTTATAGGTATAGATCATAGATTTAATGAATAGTACAAAGATTTTATTTTCTTCAAATCTTTATTAGATACAATTTTCTCTATTCAAGTCATTATTATACAGAAAAAAATCGAAATTATATCAGTGTGATCGATTTTTGAAGGCACTGTGTACGTCAGCCAAAAAAAGGCTTGACTTGATTAAGGTTTTATCTCAGTACGAAGTTGAAATTCAACAATCAGTCTTTCTTGTATTTCTATGGTAGACCACAGTATTGAGTGAAAAACTAGCAATAAATCGGAACACTTTCTTCGTAAGCATTACAGTTTTAGTAGGTTGGAAGTGATTTAACTCAATAATTTTTTTTTTTTATAAAGCTGAAAACAAGGTAATATTCTTCTTGTGAGATAGAAGGCCTTAATTTTAATAGAAAATAACTAACAATCTTTCATTTTCATCTATGAATAGAATAAAGAAAAAAAAAATTTGAAATAAACTTTTAAAAATAAAATTCATTTAGTTAAATTTACTTGATCTATTGTTGAAAATTGTAAAGGATCTGTAATTGATTCAGTAAAAAGATTTTCATAATTTGTTTCTATTGGACATTCTTGAGATGATATTTGATTATTATTTCTTGAAAAATTTTGATATTGATTATCATTATTCAATTGATTATGTATTGTAGGAATAGATATTGATTGTTGCAAAAATTGTTGATTATATATTTGTTGTTGATATTGTATTTGTGGTATTTGTTGTTGATATGATGATTGCATTTGCAATTGTGTTGGTAATATTTGTTGTATATGTTGATTTTGATAACCTTGTCCCTGTTGTATTATAGAGGATGATAGTTGAAGAACACCAAGTCGATTTAGAAGTTCTTGAATAATTTCAGGTTGAGTTAGAACATAGTCAATCATATCTTGATTATTTATATGTTGAAATGATTGTTGAGAAGATGTTGAAAGAATATTTTGTAATGATGTTTGATTAATATTCGATTGAATGTTAACCTTAGATATGTCATCATTAATAGTAGTTACATTAGAACACTATAAGATATTCAGAGATATTATTGGACAAAAAAAATATATATATGTATGTCATACATATTCATTATTGCACATTGTTGCAGATGGTGGAGGGACTGAATCTAAAATGAAATATAGATTAATTTTAATATGTTTATTGGTTAGTTTTATCTTACGTAAATTTTCTGAAAACATTTCAGATAAATCTGGATTTGGACTACTTTTAATAATTTGATGATTATCATAATCATTATTTTCATCTTCAATACTAAATATGAAACAAATAAATCTTTATTATTATCGATTAAATGTTTTTTTTTTTCGTACTTATTAAGGATATCAGTAATAAGTTTATAATCTTCATTAATTTGATAAATTTTACTTAATCGTTCACCTAGTATTATTTATAGAATAATAATTATAATTAATTATTCGAATTAATTTTTCTTATATTTACTATAATATTTATCAAAATCTGTAAAAGATTTATAATTTTTAGCATTTGTTGAATCATCAAGATTGGATAAAACTCGTATATGATAACCATTTTCTGTATGAGCAGTACTTACAAATTTTCTTATATCAATAGCTAATATTAAAGAATCAAATGTACGATATTGTAAATTTTTTGTACGATCTAAAAGATAAAAATTTACTAATGAAAAAAAAAAAACAAAAAATATTTAAAATAAGAAACCATTATAAATATCAACACGAACAGCACATGGAGCTAATTTAATTGCTTTTGACATAGATGTTGTTGATGTCATAGGTTTATAATCAACTTTAATAGAATTTAAACGAATACCAACTATTGGTGAATTGATATCAGTTGATTTTCTCATAATTTCAGCTGCTCGTTCACTATCACAAATACCAAGACAAAGACTATTATAGAAAAAGATTAAATTAAATATATATATATTAGTTGAAAAATTTTACCCATCAGCATAAAACATAGCAAGAATTGGATGTTTAGCTATAAATTCTACTTGATTAACAAATGGTACAAGAAATTCCTAGTTAAAAAATACAGAAGATATTTCAATTAGAAATTATTAGAAAAGATCATTCGAATTTTTTTTTTTTTTAAATATTTTTGAGATATTGTTTCTTCGATATAAGTTTTCTTAAAATTGAAAACAATCGAATAATGATCCAAAAAACATATATAAGGTCAACATATTTTTGATTTTTTTCCTATGATATTAAGTATTTTATTCAAATCCAATGTATGATTTGAATAGGTAATAAAATTTTCTATCAAATATATTCCATACAGAAATTTAATAGAAGAATTGTGTGAAGAAGATTTCTGAAAAACCAAACAGGTATTGTTTTTTGAAGTTAAGTTTCAGAAGACTGTGCAAAAATTATTTATCCTAAGACTTTCCATTAAAAATTTATAAGCATAACAAAAAAAGAAAAATGCATTTTTCTAACAATGATGCGATTGTAACGTTTATAACTTGATAAGGGAAGGTTGTCGGGAAATGCAGTAACCAGTTATTTTATTCAAAATATTGTGTTCTTTAAGATGATATTCTTAAAAATAATTCATGACGAAATTACAATAGTTCTTTGAATGTAATTATTAGTATAACTGAAAAAAAGGGTTTAGGACAGTCGCTCGCCGGACAGTTGCGCGCGGATACTTGCTCGCTATAACAGTTACCTAGGGTCCTATAGCGAGCAAGTGTCCGCGCACAACTGTCCGGCGAACAACTGTCCGGATCCCGAAAAAAAGGCAGATCTATTGGTATTGATTCCACTGAATAACACAAATGAATCACAACTATTAGCAGTGGCGTAGCCAGGAGTAGGGCCATTGGGCAATTGCCCATAGCTCTAAAATTTATTGCGCACGGATTTATTGAGCTATGCAGTACTTGAATACCCCCCCCCCCACCCCCCTACAATAAAAGACCCCGGGTCTTCTATTATGGTCCAGCGAACTTTTGTAAATTTTGTAAATTTTTGCTGGTGAAAAAAAGAAATTTCTATGAAGTGACTCCTCCGAAGGGGTCTACTAATATGGGGGGTCTTCTAATATGGGGGGTCTTTTATTATGAGGGGGGTTAGTTATTGCCCATAGATATTTTTGAAATCATAACGGTTGTCCTTAGCTGCCTGTAACTCAAAATAGTTCAGTTGATGAATTGCCCATGACTCAAAAATTCGTGACTACGTCACTGACTATTCGGATGAAAGCATGAGTTTGGATTGAGATACAGAGAAAAGAGTGGAATTCCGAATTCTCTTGAATTTTGCCTTTCTCCTTTTGTTGTAGATCGTGCTAGATTCTTTAAATAAATCTCTTCTATAATATATAAAGATTTTAAATTCATGTGCGTCATGAATTCCATTATGTGACTCAATTCAAAAGAATTTTATCTCTAGGTAAGGTTTGTCTAATAAAATGATAATGCTAGTTTTTTTTTTGCCTACAGTTAAGGTAAGAAAATTTCTTTTGATGTCAAAAAAAAAAATTTTTTTTTATAATAAAGAAAGACGTTATTTGTCATGTGAAGCACAAGAAGTGTAGAAAAACAAAAAGAAACTTTAGAATTCTATTTTATAATAGAAAAATGATGTGTTTTTATTAATACGTGTCGTTTTGTTTTTGTCTTTAATACATACCATAAAAATATCTTCCATTGTTTGAAAATTTTTTCTTTCATCTAAAAAATAAAAATCAATTTAAATTACAAGAAAAATAAGATTTTAATTACTTTTTGCTCTGTTTAATTCTTTTTGAAGATAAATCTTAAGATTTTGATCAGGTAAAACACCTGTTCGATGACAAAAATAACGTAATATAAAATTTGATAATTGTTGAACATCAACTGATGAACGCTAGACAAGAAAAAATGAAATGAAATAACACAAATTACTTTCTTAAGAAAAAAAAATTTTTTTTGTTTTTTTTTTTTGAAACCTGTGAAAATCGTCGAATATCATTAAGAATAATTCTTGATAACATATGTGGAATATGACTATTATGAGAACTAATAGCAAATGTTAATGATTCTAATGGAATTTGATAACATTTTGAAAATTTATATTCATTGAGATTTAACTATATTATATAAAATTAAAATCATAAATTATTTATTTTTATATATCGTTTAAACTTACACGAAATTTAATAAGAAATTTAAGTGAATATAATTCATCACCTAAATGAATACGTGTATTTGTTTTAGTTGAACATTGAATATTAAGTAAAGATAATTCAGCATATTGTATGAATTGAGGTTTATCATTTGGACTTATTTGTAATCGACAAGTTTTCCATGATATTGTTGAAGATTCAAGTTTATAAAGAGATGATGATGAACATAAAATTGGTTCTATATAGAAATATATATAAGATGAAAAATCTATCAATTTAAAATTATCGTTTTACCAATATCATAAAGTTCAATTAATTTTGGATGTGTTTGCATAAAATCATATAATAATGAAATAATAATAACTGATACTTTAGCTGTACATTGACCAGATCCTTTACGTTCATAGATTAGTACTGGATTTACACCTGAATGTGGGTGAGCAGTAATCATAAATGAACTAAATATTGATATCATACAAAATTATTTTTCATAGAATAATATTTTTACGTTTGAAATATTCTTTCTAATTCTTTTATACCAGTGTCTCCAAACTGTGGTTCATATCTCATCTTGTCATCAATTAAATAATTTAAATGTTTCGTTGTTCTAAACAATAAAATTATATTATAATAATTTATCTCAGAATAAATAATCAGCATTTCGAAAATGTCAAATCTCTACAATTAATAAAATTCTCAAATAATTACGGCAAAATTAATTATTCATGGATATGTTAGAATGTGAGTCTCCTCTTTAACCACATCTCACTTCCATATATCTCGAACGATAATGCAATATGGTCAAAACAAAAAAAACAGAGGTGCGTATGTAAAGATCTAAGTTATGTAATTTGATATCATATTTATGAAAATCTAATAAATTGAGTACGATTCTATCTACTGTGAGTTATTGTCAACGTTCCGGTATAACTCAAAAACAATTATTAATGTCGAAAATTCCGAAAGAATCTCCACAATTGCAGAAAATCAACAATATTGTATAGAAATTCCATCGAATCAAATCAATGATCTATGACAATCTTATAAGTTAACATTAAGCAAAATCGTTTTTTTTTTCTTTTCTTTTATTGAACTTATTATTAAACTATACACAATACATGCCTATTGATTAAATGAATTAAACTTGGAGATTGTTTTGTGTCTTCAGGATGAAAATAAAAAAGACGTCGTATTTCTTGAGTACGTATTCGTTTAAGAATATCTTGTTCTCGTTGACGAAAATCCTATATTTAATAGGATAAATACATATGAAAATAAATTAAATATTTACTTTTGGATATTCAATATTTTGATTTATTTGATTATCAATTAATTTCATTCTCATATCTTGTCGAATATCAGATATAAGTGAAATAAATTGGGATTCATTCTTAATAATAAAACAAAAATATTTAATAAAATCAATTTGCTAAATAAGTTTTTTTTTTTTTCTTACCTCTTGTATATATGAAATTAATCGATTAATCATTAAACATTTTTCAATTGATGCTTCAATTTCAAGTAAATTCTTACGTTTATCATCTAATAATGTGATATAATCGATTGATTGTCTTTAAAAGATAGAATATAATAAAATAAATATGAGAAAATTTTTTTTAAAAATATCTATTTCATTTTTTTCTTTTCTTTTGTGTTTTTACCCTTGTTGATAACGTTTTTCAACTTCATTCATAATATCAGAAAAATTTATTTCTCCAACTGATTTTCGTAAAAGAAATGCAAGTAAACCCAATGTTTTATTTGAATATTCATTTGGTAATAGAAAATTATAACATTCAAAAAGACCATTAATGATATTCTAAAATTTATTTATTTGATTTTATTTTTATTTTAAGAAATTTAATCATTTACTGGTAATGATGATGATTCTAATGGTGGTGCTTTGCATAAAAAAAAAGAAAAAGAATTAAAAAAAAAAAAAACAAGGTTTTTTTATAATGAAAAAAAATATTTACAATTTGATGCACTTCGTTTGACTTTTGCTTTTGATTTAGACATTAGAAATAGAAAATTTTATCTATAAAAAAAGAAAAAAAAAATGATGTAAATAAAACTCAGACAGATATATTTGAAATAAATAAAAAAGAGTAATATTGAAAAATTGCCATTTATTAACCACAATGATTTGCAGATTTATCTATTCCTTGAAATCAAAATTATTCGAATCACTTATTAAATCTTCAAGAAGTGGTGACAATGACTGTAAATTGGATGATATTGTTTGCGATATTGGTGTTGGTGCATTAAATGTTTGATCTGCATTGATACGATGAATCAAAGATGATTGAAGTAATTGACCATATTGTGGTAATCTATTCGAAATCAATTGTAAAATATCTTGGTCTGACATTATAGGATTCGTTACAACAATAACTATAGGAGATTGATAAGTAGATGTTTCTAAAAAAAGAACATATCAATGATTTTTTTTTAAATAGCTTATGAAATAGAGAAAAAAGTGTTACGATTAATTTGAGAAGTTGCGTCATATTGCGGTACATTCGAATAAGATTCATAGGGTAACTGCACAGAAGTAGAAGGCATTTGAGATTGAGGGTAATATGGCGTCAGAAAAGAAGTTGATTGGTATTCAGAATATGATGTTTGTTCAGGTGTAGATGTACCACAATAGAACGAATCATAAGGGACTGAAATAAAAGTATATTTTGAAATAGAAGGATTATAAGTGATAGCATACGATTATCTCCATTGGCACTTGTAGTAGTGATGGTCGTGGGATTCTAGAATTAAAAAAAAAGAATAAAATATATATACTTATATACTTCTTTAATCTAAATATCATACTGGTGAATAACCAGGTGCTACTGGTGAATCTGGATCGTTTTGTTTATTGTTTTCTTGACTATTCAATAAATATAAAAAGTTTTACATAGTAAATAATTGTTGTTTTTATAAAACACGATTAGAAATGAATGTTAAAGTGAATAGCTAAAATTTTGCACTCATACATCACAGTTCATGTCATATGACTGCCTATGTGTTTTGAGTCGTAACGACTTCAAAGTATTGAATACAAGCATTTAAGTATATTGAAAGAAATTGCAATTCACTCTTCTATGTTCTCGACAGACCGTAACAAATGGAAAGAATATGTTAGTCAATTCAATTCAAAAGGATTCTATAATCAACGTGAGTAGGACAATAATTTATGGATAAATATGAATGTATCTTGTATCATATATTAATCTCGTTAAGATAAACACTAAAATTTTTTACCTGTGAGTACAATGCCATATTGAAGGATATCGTTCTTTATGTGGACAAAATTCTCGTAATTTTTCACCTATATATATATATTATATTAATTAGAATAAGTTATAACAAATTGTTTTTTTTTTATCTTACTATCATAAAGTTCGAGAAGTTTACTAGTAATTGCTACGACATTTTGAGTATTTCTATTAAGAATAGTTAAGATAGTGCTATATTGTGTAGCTTCATTTAATAGTATTTTAATTATAAATACACCCAATGCAAATGGTAATTTAGTTGAATCAAATGTATAATGTTGCACATTAGTAGATGAATCTATAATAAATTACATTATCATTTATAAACTATCAAATAGAATACATACCTTCCAACAGATCAACACGTATACCAATATCTTTGATATTCATTAAGCGACTCAATGCACCAAATCGAATTGCACAAACTGAAGTTTTATAATGTTCACGTTCTTGAAGTAAAATTTGATTTACTTCATCACTATCACATATACCTAAGAATAAACTGTTAAATAAATGTATATAAATAAAATATAAAGAATTAAAATTAATTAAATTTACCCATCATCATGAAATAGACTTAAAACTGGATGTTCAGCCATATAATCAATTTGAGCAAGAATTTTAACTAGAAGATCCTATGTAAAAAAAAATAAAAATTAATTATTAATCATTAGAATAAGAAAAAAAAAATAATATAATATTTACATGAGCACTAGTTTCTACGAAAGTATTTTGATTTTCTAAATATAACGATATACTATTGAAATATCTGTTTTATATCATATAATAAATAAATTTTAATACTTACGACAAGTAGCTCTTAATATTTTATCAATATATGGCATAACCCAATCTTTTGGATAAATACCAGTCTTATGTATAAAATATCTTTGAATACTATTTACTATATCATCCATTTTTAATTCTGTTGTTGAAGGTAAAGGAGTACTATTATCTAATGATGCTACTATTGGTTGTATTTGTGTTGATAGTGATTTCCAACTTTTAAAATCTTGTATAAATACTTTAGCAAAAAGATCTGCTGTTTGTGATGTATTTGTTACAAGTCCGAATGGAGCTGATTTTACAATAACACAATGTTGATAAGGTGTTAATCCATTAGTGAATTGTACCTATAGAAAAAAAGTAAAATAAAATAAAAACAATATTTTAAATTCTCTAAAATATTTTTTGAAAGAAAAGTAAACGATATATTCATACCGTAACATTAATTTGAAATTGAATATAATAGACATGTGGTGAATAATGTGTTTGTCCTCCTTTTATTGAATTTTGATTTTCTGATACGATCGGTGTTTGTCGAAGAATAATTTCTGATAAATCGGCAAAATAAAAATTTTTTCGATTTTGTGAAGCTGTAACAATTGCATAAGGCTTCCAAGTCATTGGTAATTGTTCAAAAATTGTTGGAGGTTCTTCAATAGGATTTGATGTTGTTATACGACAAACATAAGGTGCTAAAAGCAAAAATCAATAAATGTCTCTTTAGTATTATTTAAATTAATATTTTTAATATTTATACTTATATCATCAATGGTTATTGCAGAATTTTCTTTGTCAAGTAAAGATACAAGTCGACAATAAATTTTTGCAGTAACAAGTTGTCTTTTTAATGGACTATGAGTTACAATTGATGGTGTTGGATGTTGAATAATAAAAAATGAACTAGAATAAGAATAAAAAAGATAACTTGATAGTTATTTGATGAATGTCTACATACTTATTAAGTAAAGTTTCTAAATACTTGTTTATTTGTGAACTAATAGATATTTGTGGATTAATATTAGTCAATGTTTGGAAATGAGATCTTATCCTATATGAAATCATTAAATAATAAATATAAAAAAATTAAATTCTTTCTTATGATATACCAATTTTGTAGATTAATAATATTTATTGATTGTCGAATATTATCATCATTATAGTATTGAAAACGTCTCATACGATAGATTTTATCGAGTACATGAGCACTTTTATTTATTTGATTAGATTGACATATAAAGTCATTTTCCTGAAGAATTTTATTTATTGAATAAATTATATTTTATTAATATGAATTTCATACTGATTGTGGAACAGGCATTGATGAATTTTCACACATACCTTCATGAAGATGTTTTTTAATTTGATTTAAAATATTTTGAAATACATCATTATTCTATAAATATATATAAATATAACATATGAACATTGATTAAATAAATTAACCTTTTCTAAATATTCACGTAGTCGAGCAATCATTATACATCGTTCAATATCTACTTGAGTTTTGTTAGTTAGAGTTTTTTCATCATCATCAAGCTGAGCTATAAAATCCCTAGTGAAAAAATTTAATGAATAGAAAAAAAAATACCATTGTTCTTTTGAAAAATATATGTTGCTATTACTTTGTTTGAGCATCCTTGTTAACTCTCTGACAAAAAAATTTTCCAAAATGTTCATTTTCATAAGAGCGTACTAAACAACTGTATATACCAATTGTAGCTGATGAATATTCATTTGGTTCTAAAAAATTATGACTTGTCCATAAATCGTCAATCAATGTTGGAGCCTGGATAATATTTGATGAAATAGAAAATAAATAAATTAAATTATCATCAGTTTTACTTACACGCGTTGGCAAATAAGTGTTTGATTGTTTTCGTTTTGACATATCGTATCTATGTGAAAAAAATATAATGTTTGATATCAGGCTTGTTTTTACTTTCTCGACTATTTTTTCGTTTATGTCTCCAAAAAGCTGCAATGAGCAAATAAATAAGGTTGAAGACGGTCGACTTTCATTCAGAAAAGAAAAAATAATTATTTTTTTTTCTGTTACTTGGAGAACGCTTAAAAAGAAAAAGAAAAAGAAATGTAGATGCACCTTGTCCTGGCTCATAGAATAAATATTATGAAAGTTTTATTCATTTTTTTTTCTTAGAAATCTCAAGGCTAATATTTGTCAGTTCCCCGTTGGAAATTTCAAACAATCAAATTTTTACAAATTTTCTTTATAAAAAATTTCTTTTTTTAGTACAATGACTGTTTTGTTATTAGTAACATTTTAGTAACTTAGCAAAAAAAAAAGTCATGTTTTTGATGTTCAAGATGATTTATAATACTCGAAAATTTATCAGTGTCATTTTTTCATCTTTTTTTTCTTAAGTTTTCACTTCCTATTGACTTAGAAATGACGCTGTAGTGTTTTCTTTTTCGTTCGATTCGTCCTTTTTGTGCATACATCGTATGCCTGCAGGCACATTCTTTTTTATATTAATAGAATCATACTCATATTGATTAGTAACTACATGCAATACAGAGGTCAAATTTCTTTACATTTTTAGAAAAAATGTAAATATGAAATAAATCAGGAAGTACATACATAGAACAACATTCAAGAACATTAAGAAAAAAAATATATATTCATCGTTGTCAATGATGGTACAAAAGTGTTTTTATCAGATGAAGACTGTATTGATAACATTACGACTGTCTTGGGTTGATCATACGAAAGAGAAGAAGAACGAGAATAAAGAATTTTGTCTTTCCGTATATATGTCAACATAAAGTGACTGTGAATATTATCTAAATAATAGTTAATTTTATTATATTTTGTGTATATCTTAAAAGTTAGATTATTCGAATTTATTTTCTTCAGATTGTAATCTATAGTCTTTGATATATTAGTAAAAAAGTTTCATGTCAATCAATTGATCTATTTAGTTTTTATTGACAATACAATCACAGAATGCCGTTTTTTATTCTTTCAAAATTATTGAATCACTTCTTTTTACCAACTCTAATGCATTTGTTGTACTATGACATTTTCTTTACAATAGATGACTCATTAGAGCAAATAGTGTTCTACATAAGGAGTACTTCTTATCGTAGGTTATCTTTAGAAAACCGATAAAAAAGAATGATTTTTTAAATCTAAGCCTGACATTTTCAAAAAAATTATGACAAAAGACATTTTGTATATGATAAGGAGAGACTATCAGGATTTATTGTGATAAATATAGTTTAGAGGATTTATCACAGACTCTCAGCTGTTACGTTGATCTGAATATCATTCTTACTTTCACCGTTAAATAGTTGCTTGTCTTTGACCTAACCACTTCCCCATCCGATGATATAACAAAAAGCGAAATTTTATAGAAAATTCTCGATAAATCTCTAAAAATATACCTAAGAAAGCTGCTGGAAATATCTATTCAAATAAAATATTTCATGAAATTTGCACTACTCTTGCTATTAATGTATCGAACAATAAAATTAGTTAAACATTATATGAAAAAAACCGTTTTATTGCCTCTTTATTAAAAGTTTCGA
>CAJNOP010000268.1:62746-124753 GCA_905250075.1 Rotaria sp. Silwood1
CAATATTTCAAGATATTGTCAAGAAACTTCATCGGAGATGACGTTTTCTAAATATTTCAATATCTTTGATTGTTCTTCTAAGTCGTCGTTTGAGCTTGATGTATACATTCAAATGTACTAGTATTTGATTTGAGTTCGCGATTATCAATATAATTCAAAAATGCTAGTATTAATTGGCTTTTTCTTGTTGTTGATATTCTATCTCGTGATAAATAGGATTAATGCTAATATAAATACAGTTGTAACATTGGATAATTGGAGCGCACTAATCGCTTCTGTTATCTGTTTTGTAATACGTGTGTCATCTATTAGAATCATATTATATTACATTTTGATTTTGATGTTTATCATTTAAAATAAATTACGGATTTTTTCTAGCTATCAACGAGTCTAATAATTTTAATTGTTGATCATTTGAATAATTTATTGATCAGCATTCAATTTTCAGAGCATTAATATTTTTCTGATCGCTGGAATGGTAGTCTGCCTACGGGATGAGAAAAAAAACAACAATGTATTGACAATATCTTGATGATTATGTTTGCGCATATTGTCATGCGTATTTTTTTTTGTATATCAGTATTGTATAGGTTTACGTAGGAGCAATGAGAGAACAAGCCAAAGCATAATAAAATTTCCGAATAAGAAAAAAGGTATGTATTGAAATTATTCTCATCATTTTTCATGATACGGTTGGATGCACGAAACAAAATGGTTTTTTTGAAAGTGGATATAAACATCGTTATTTTTCAGTTTGAAACACATAATAACGTCGACACATTGCAGTAGTATTCTCCTTGTAAGTAGACAAGATTCTTTACGAATATAACAAGTATATGTATGTATTGAGAAAACCGTGGTCTCTGCAGAAGAGCTTTTTAGTAAATGGTATAGAGGGTGGCTCTCTGTTCTCAAGTACTACGAATAACGATGTATAGTATTATTTTCCGACGAGGGAAGTTAACTTCGTTTTGGTTAATTTGAATTCAGAGGAAAGAAGCTCTGAGATTAAAACCAGAATGGGAAGCCAGAAATAGTAGAGATTCAGAATTGTTCAACCTTATATAAATATATATAAATCCATTTATTGAGATGAGAAATCGGATGTTTCAGGGGTTTTAAGATTTATTCATTTATATAAATAAGGCATCACACAAAGAAAATTAAATCAGAATTTCATATATATGATATGGTTAGGTAGAATGTGACGAAACTGATCGAGAGTACGTATAGTTCTTTTTGTTGATATCAGTTTCATGGGCAGAAGTTCCAGTTTTTGTCGACGACCTACTTGTTATGGAAAGAGACAGTTATTAATAACGGATATGATATCAGCTGTGTTTCCTTTCTCTTGAGTTTTAAAACTGCTAGTTTTAAATTTAGTACGAAAATCTAAATCTATGAAAGTCATTTATATTCAAGAGGATCAAAGTGTGTTTCTTGTGTTCTAGTATCTCGTGTTGCTACAGTAAAAGGTAAAACGAGAAAGAGATTCTCCAGTTTTGTCAATTAGAAAGATAAAAGAGCAGATTTACCATTTTTACTGTATTCATTAGATGTCACTTCGAAAGCTCGAGTTTCTATCACTTGCCATTACTTATTGACGCATGTCTCCTAGTGTCCTTTCATACTTTCGACTTTGCTGAAGTAAGTTATATACATGTCTTCTGAACTTTCTCGTATCATAGGTAACTAATATATATCTGTTCCTCAAAGCCCCCTCTTTTGATGAGAAATTAGTTATCGCTGTGGAAATATCATCTAGCTCATAAAATTGATTAGTTTAAAGAAAAGACTTGTGAGAGCATGTGTTGGAGATGTTTACTCTCAAGATCAACTCTGACTATTACAATCGATGACTTGTATTTGTCATCTATTGAACGAAGACTAGACCAAATTTATTTCATGACGATGTGCTATCATCACAAAACTTATTTGCTCGATAGAGATGAAAATGTAGTAATGCTACCCGTATTTTCCTGCTCTTTTCATCATTAGATAGTCATAACTAGAAAGTTAAATGGTAAAGAATATGTTTGGTTGTCTTTAAGCGGATGCTTGTCGCTATCATGCTCGGAACTCAACACATTTTCAAGTGTATTTTCGTTTTTTTGTACCAATTAGATTGATTAGGTTTTAGGACCACGTGTATATGAATATGTATCGAAGCAATCGAGAGCATGACATAACATGAAGTGAAATAGTGTATTGTGAACCAATGAACAGGACATTGCTATGCAGCATTTAGTGACAATCGTTCAAAATAGATTGATATATGTTCATGAATAGTTAGTTGCACATGATTGTACACGATAGAATGTGAAAGAATCTGATTTGTACAAGTTTATTTCTGAGAGGTTTTAATCCATTTTAGAGGATAATCTATATTGATATCTGCACACTTGTCAAGCATTCCAGATTCATATTTGCTCACTACAATGCATCGAGAGGTAAGATTTTCTTTAATGTTACTTGTTTTAAAAATAGCTTTGAATTAAAGGTTTTGATAAGGAGAATAACACTCCTGTTTTTGTCTTTGCTCATAGTCGGTATCAATGGTGCTAAGACTACGGCGCGACCTGGACCATCATCAAATTCTAGTATGTCATTTTTGTATCATAACGCTCATCTACATCTTTTTCATTTATCTAAAGCAAGGGTAGTAAACGAATCGAGTTGGATGACTATTTGTGAAGACTTATATGTGTCTCACTAAAGGTGCCCTTTTTAATATTGTTCTATGAAAAATGAGGAATCGTACCTTACTACTTCGATAAAATTATTCCCAGACTAAGATATTCATTAGGTTAATTAAAATGTATCTAGTAAAAATGTGGCGAAATAGAGCTTTAACACCAACAGATGCTTAATAGAAAGAAAAAAAACAAATTTCGAGATTTACCTGATAATGATTGTAGTGCGAAGAATGCAAGTTGATTCAACTCAAACAAACGGTTTGTGCAATTATTTTCAGATTGAGCATTCTACCGTTAAAAAAAGAAGAATAAAGCATCTGGTTTGATATGCTAGTGAACGAGCTCGGAGAAGAAGCCATCTGTGAGCTTTTATTAACGTACTGAATATAACACTCAATCCGATGAGAGTATATATAATCAAGGTCGCTACATGGATGAAATTAGCTGTAATTGAATGTCCTATGGGCGATATCTGAATAAATCAGAGTGTTAGATCATCTTTTGGATAAAAGAACGTTCATAAGAGTAGGTCACCAGTTTCTGGGGATTTTCGAACGCGACACTCCATGTTATCATTGGTTCTCTTGGTTATTGAACTACTCTTACTGTATGAGACCATTGAGACGTGTATTTGGAATCGTCGTTAGATTGTCTACTAGTTTTTCGTCGTACTAAAAACATCTGTAGTTATTCTGGCCTTCCATTTTCCATCATTGGTCGATTTTAGTTACATATCGCTGCTTCTCTGTTATGACGGAATATCTGTAATAAGTCTTATAGAACAACGACATTCCAGATTTGTTTTGGCTTTTTTGAGAGTCAAGTTTCCGGCGTAAAATTATAGAATCCTTATCATTGTCATCTACTGTTTATTGGATATATTTGATGGAATTGAAACATTTTCTTATATGTCAGGTGCTTATTGTTGAACTTCGTATAGTTTTTTGTTAGGAAAACTCCTGATTTGACAATTTGAGATAGATTTTATGAGATAAGAAGTGGAACAAATTTTTTGCATTAATTTCATTTTTATTTTCTGTATCTTTAAATAGAAGCATTATGATATGCTAGAAGAATTCAGATGTTGCATGTTCACTATTTTTGTGGTACTCATTATAAAATAATAGTGAGTTTAAGTGTATATCCAACAACTTTCTGCTTCTCTTATACACTGTACAGCTTGAAAATGGATTTTGGAACCAACACACTTTTATCTTAGAATAAAACAAAAACAGCACAAAATTTTGCCTACTATTTGATCTTAGTATTGTGGGTTGTTTGACTGCTGAACTTTTGAGCACTTTCAAGTAATGTGGTCTATTTGATAATCTGAAATAAAAAATCTTTTTTTTTCTCTTTGATCCGATACATGAGCGCCATTCATAGACAGTCACATAAACTCGAAGAAAATGCTTTCTAAACTTCTTAGCGAATTCTGATGAAAGCTTTCTCATTTGTTAATGCAGTATTCTGATGTGAGCTCCACATATTAACTCAGTTGTGACTACGCTGGCAAGCTTTCTTGAATATTGAACTAACTAAATTGAAAAGTATTTAAACACTGTCACTTTATATCATGTTAACTTTAAGTCTTCTTTTATGAGTTTCACCATTTCGTTTGCTTTATTTTTCAGCGTACTTCAATGCGACTCTCAAATCGAGTCAAATCAATATGACGAATCCAGGACCTATACCGGTAGCATGTCCACCGAATATTAATAGCTCCCTATATGGCTGGCAATTTGTATTTCCTGGCCCGAACACATACTTCATCCAGATCAGTGCTGTCTTCTTGTATACGGGACTAGTTACTGCAATCACTAACCAATCCGATGTAAAGCAGCTATACTTGTTTACATCAATACCAGATCAACTGCTTTCTGCAACGGCAGTAGTCAAAGGTTCTGACACAGTGTTTAATTTGGGCAGTGTGTGCTCACCGATCAATATAACTACAGCAACTACAACTCAACGAGGTAGGATTCAATTCTTTATTACAGTAATGAATTGTACGATGAAATCATATCAAACAAAAATAGATAAGTTGTATAGTGATTTCAATCTTTTCGTTTTTGAGTATTAACGCGTATGCTACATGAAAATTTCATCCAAGATCAGTGCATGTACGCGATATTCCTTTCACGGCTTGAAAAAAAAATCAGATTTTTTCGGTTCTATTCGTTTTATCATTACGAGACTTCTGTATTCTTCGCTGTGAACTGTCACACAATAAAGAGGTTTTCTGCGAATATTCATTTTATTCAGAGTATACTCACGGATCTGCTAAGGCACCGATATCAAAAGGGGAATACACAATGCATTTTATGATAAAAAAAGAACCAAACGGTCTCAACAGAAAAAGAAAATGCTATTAAGAGTGTACATTTACCACATGTAAGATAAAAGCAATTACATGCAGTGAGCAGGTAGGGCAGCATAAAGAAGGAACACACGAAGTTAATTCTAGAAATTCAAAAACAGAGGAATACATTGAATACTTACGGGAGGTTTCTAATAAAAAGCGTTATACCACTTCAGTGTCCAGCACCACGACAACCACAACCATGACAACAACTACCACGAAAACCACTACCACAACAAGGACAACAACCACCACGACGAAAACCACTACCACAACAACGATAACAACCACCACCACCACGAAAACCACAACCATGACAACAGCAACAACAACAACAACGACCACCACCACAACAAAAACGACAACAACAACAACGACAGCCACCATCACCACCACCACAACAACAACAACAACGACAACCACCACCACCACCACAACAACAACAACAACAACAACGACCACAACAACTACAACAACAACAACAACAACAACAACAACAACGACAACCACCACCACCACAACAACAACAACAACAACCACAACAACAACCACAACAACAACAACCACAACAACAACCACAACAACAACAACAACAACAACAACAACCACAACAACAACGACAACCACAACAACAACGACAACAACAACGACAACAACAACGACAACGACAACCACCACCACCACAACAACAACGACAACCATCACCACCACAACAACAACAACGACAACCACCATCACCACCACAACGACAACTACCACAAGGACAACCACAACTACAACGACAACTACAACAAGGACAACCACAACTACAACGACAACTACCACAAGGACAACCACAACTACAACGACAACTACCACAAGAACAACCACCACTACAACTACCACAAGGACAACCACCACTACAACAACCACTACCACCACGGCAGGAGGCTGTTCAGAATATGCAGCACTGACATATTTGAATCAATACAATTTGATAACACGTGGCAATGTTTCAGCTGGTTCGTCAGTTGATCTTAAAACCCTCATATGTGATTCTGTGATCGGCACTAACGCTCCCACCTTTGGCAATGCTTTGAATCAAACAACCACAAGTGCTCTGACTGCTGTTCTAGAAGTCGCTAGATTTATTTTGGGTTCGAACCCGATCTCTATTATAGTTGGTAGTGTGAGTTTGGGTCTGTTGAGTAATAACATTAGCAAGCTATCAACTTCACAATACACAGTTAACGGTCGCTTGTTCAACATAAATGATGGGAGTCGAGGTGCTAATATTTCATATGATCTGACACTGGGCGGACGATGTCAAACTGTATCAGATAGTTTGATAAATCTTTCTGTGCGTCTCGCCAACCACAGTGCCAACAACAATGTCAGTGTTCCAGGCCCTTCTCAACCGGGTCCATATAACTTCGTCGTGAAAAACACAGATGTTAATGGTTTCGCTTACTTCAGTGTTCGTAATGGAACCACACTATTCAATAATCAGCTCGTGCAACAAATCGAAATCATCAATACTCAAGCGCCTAATGCAACAATTGTGATCAATGTAGGAGGAACATCGATTATTTTCAGTACTGGCAACATTGTTGGAAATTTAACACAAGATTATACCCGAGCTAGAACGTTGTTTAATTTCTATGAAGCTACAAGTATCATTCTGCAACGAGAGTTTATGGGAGCTATGTTAGCACCTCTTGCTGTTGTTCAAACGAACTCCAACATGGATGGAGCAACTGTTGTCTTATCACTAACAATTGGAGGCGCAGTTCGCCAGCCAGCATTCAAGTTACCAGCATGCTTAGGCAGCATTTGAGTATAAATCACATTAGGTAAGATGAAGTTCATCTATCGAGTTGTTTTTGCATGAACATCCAAGATCACTTTAGTGAATATCAATACAAACTATTCTGTTCTCATTTTAGTGACAATACATATACATAGAGAGACAATTATTATTACCAAGGATGAGACAACTCAATGAGTGATTTAAAACCCGATTGTAAATTTTAGAAAAAGCCAAATCTTAATCAGAAAATCAAATTATTTCATTAAATGCATGTCCTAGTAAGAAATCAACTTTAAACCAGAAAAGCAAACTCAATCGTCACAATCATAATCCGTATACAATTAGTTCCTGTTTATTGTTTTATTCACAGCTTTCTTTTTCACGATACGCTTTTTCATGCTTTTTTTGTCGGTTCTTTTCTTTTCTTTTTTCTTTTCTGTTCTGCATCGTCTTAGCTTTAGAAATAAAATATAATCACATTGCTTACCAGAATTGTTTGATGGAGCGAATAGAGCAGAATTGAATGCTAATAGTAGTAGGCAATAGTGACAATCGATAGGGAATCTATTTTTGTTTATATACAAATGCGCATTCTCGCAAACGCATTTAAAGACAACAGTTCCAAATACCGAATAAAACATAATAGTCATCTAGAATCATATAGACAGTGGTTTAACAAATGTGTTTCAGACAGATACACAGACCAAACGAATAATTACTGTTCTATAGACCCTAGATTATGCAGTCTATTTATTAAACATTGCGTGATTAAAATATACGGAAAAATGGTATTGAGTGAAAGAAACGACTCAATCAGCCGTAGACTAGTAAACAACTTTTATATATTCATGCAAAATCAATGCATTGTTTTGTTTTTTGATTTGATTCGAACTTCCTGACTTTTTGAAAAATGTGAAATTTGTGATTGATGTTTTTGTTTCAAATTTCAGGTTGGGTGTGAGGCAGAGATCGAAACAAATGAGCAAATCTCAATTCTATTCGATTCGATTTCGTTTATAATACAAAAAAATCCTTCATGGTAACGTGTAAATGTATCTAAGTCCTGCAAAAATTTTACTGAAGTTTTCGTCTATCTATATGTTAAATCTATCGTTTAGGCATTATGAAAAAAATATTTTTTTCTTATCGATCAGTAAAGGTAGTACTTTCTAAATTATCAGAATTAATGCTGCTCTAGGTATTATCTGCTTGGATAAAGACACACATATTAAGAAATGGAGTAGAGTAGCTTGTAATTTCAGTTGAATTACATTTCAGTTTCATGATCTGTACCGCAGTCAGTAGTTCCTAAATTTCATTGGATCAATTTCATAGACTGTAAATAAGAACACCGCAATATTTGGCTTTTCAGTAAAGTTTTTCAAAATCAGTTGTCCTGCCAATTATTGATTCGGATATATGACAGAGCAATCAATTATCGAAATTACAATTAATTATAATTGTACTGTTGATCATATAATTCAAGAAGCAAACACCTGCCATACCAATAAAAGAACTCCATCCATATATGAGAAAAGGAATTCAAAACATCGGTAGGTACAGACACTGTCTTAAACTAGAAAGCCGTAATAGGTATGTGAAAATAGAAGTAGTCCTAAAACAAGCTACACATGGGTATGATTCCTCTAAATATATCTATCTTGAAATAAATCAATAGAAGCTGAGTTTTTAAAATAAAACACAAGCAATAGTTGATCTAGCAGACTTCTTACGCAAAGAGATCGATATAGTATGCGACAGCATAAGATATAGAGCATGGTCCTATCCTGAAGTGAAGATTATTGCTCATGTTGTAGACTCAATGAAGGAATTGCTGCTGAGTAGAATAAGGAGCGTTTCATTCGATTCGATTCGATTAGTGGGTAGGTGTGGACGATAGTGGTATTGGCGCGAGTGAACAGAGAATTCACATGAACACCACACATCCACACATCAAACCCGAATACAGACCAAGATCCACACTGCGCACTCTAGGCTGCACACTTACACCCTTAATAAGTGTTGGAGTGGAACTCGAGATTAATGGTTGAAATCGAAATTCGAATCAATCGATGGTATTCAAAGAATCTTGACAATCATGAACCACTCGAATCGATTGATTCATCTTTGTATTCAGGCCTTGCCGTGCTCCCTCCCTTGAAAAGGTCAATTTTCATCAAAAAAAAGGCAAACTGAGATAAATGCATGAGAAAATAGCCTGAACTTTGTGTTTTCAGAAAAAATATGACTTTAAAATCGGTACTTCGCTTCGGCGCGAAGTTGTTGATAACTGGCATTATTTTCTACCTCTAAAATACTTTCTCTCAAAATATTTTGTCGATTTTCTAAGTATATCCTTTTTTTATCTCGCAATTCAGAATTCTCAAAGGAGTTTCATTTTCTATACTTAAATTTTTTTCTTTAAAAGAGCAGGTCAAGGTGAAATGCAGTACAGTCTTTTTCTATTAAGCTTTTTGTCTGTTATCTATAGAAACACTTATATAAATAGACAGATTTTTAGAGAGTTGTTTGAGTTATTTCCTTTTATCAGCTTAAAAATTAAGAGTTTTAGAAAAGGGTTCTCTAATGCACTGCATCCTGACATGCTCTTTCAAACAAAAAAAGTTGAATATGTAGAATGAACCTGGAGAGAAATATTTGATTTGTCAAACAAGCTAATTTTGACCTTGTTCAGTGAATAACTCTATCAAACGTCATGGTATAGAACTGAAAATTTTAGCATAGCCTCTTCACTACAGTCGCAACATATCTTTCCAGTTTCAGGTGATTTTCATGTATCTGGTGTGAAACTGGTTTTTTGGAAATGGGAAGGAGAAGGCCTTTAGCAATGAACCCCTTTCAATCTGACAAACACAGTGTATTGATGAAGGACTCATAGTCGGACATAATATGATGATCTAATTTGTATGCCATTTTTACACACGGCTGCACTGAAACATGTTGCTTTGAAAGCAAAAAAAATCATTGTCCTTGATAAGAAAAAAAAGAAGATAAGCTAGTAATAATAATCGATGTTCCAATTATGCTTTGCATTAATGGAATCGGGTTAACCTAACTGATTATGCATGACGTGAACAGAAATAGCAGCGAATGCGATGTATATTTAGTTTGAGAACATGAACTTGAATTTTAGAGGAGAATTTGAATCACATGATGAAACTAGTAGAGAAACTAATCAAAAGAATAAAATATGATAAATAAATCTTTTTCCTATTTCTCTCCAATGAATTTTCTTACTTGTTCGTTTACAATACAATCGTTGACCAGTATGGACCAATGATGGTGAACAGTAAAGCTGAATGTGACTAACTACTGTACACAATGTTTAATTAACAAAATTATAAGTGAATGGAAAAATGTTTGATTGAGCTTGATTAAAAAAAATTCAGAGTGTGGACGTGAATGGGGATGGGTGTAGAGCGTAAGTGTATTTACGGTAGTGTGTAAAGGCTATATCTACACTCAAGTCTGCACTCGCACTTACACCATCGGCATGTTATCGTTATTTATGATGTAGAATCCATAGAAAAAAATTTCTAATATAAAGATGATGTCTCGTCAAATACATTTCTACTAAATAAAAATAAAACATAGGAGAATACTCCAATTGATAAATTAAAATGGTAAATAAGGTTTCGATGCAAACGAAAGAAGCGCAAAAAAAAATTTTTTTTGCATCGTTGTATTTGTTTTTTCTACATTTCTATTGTTATTAATCACCAAGGAACCATTTAAGTTGTTGCTGTAATTGAATTGAGCAATGACATATAAATTTTGAAAAAATTGTTGATTTTAACATCAGACGATAGTTTTGAAGTAATTCTATAAGAACAGAGACACGCAAAGTTTTCATTCATCGAAACATTTTTGTTAAAGATGTCTTTCTGTAATTGTTCCTTTATCTATAAAAAATTAGCCTATCTACATGCATTAACTGGTTTTCTTGAAATGGTTTTTGGTATTGTACGTCTAGCAATATTCTTTACGCCTACTAGTACAGCCGCTAATACTCGTAAACCGTACAGTCAGAAATATGTGGCCGCATTTATCATCGATTGGATAAGTTCCATTGTTCCAACATTAGTCGGTTTATTAGTTACACTTATTATTCTTGTTATCTTATGGAAACTTTGTGCTCTCTGTGTCAATACTTACAATAAACAAAAAGGTAAACAAAATCAAAATATCAACACTAGTGGAACATTACGAAAATTAATACGCAACAAAGCTCTTCGCCGTTTTATAATAGCTGATTGTAATTGTCCTTGTTACAAAGCAAGACCAAAACTTCGTTTTCAAATGCGTTTTGGTTTATTACTTGTATTTTTCATATTACGTATTGTCGCGATAGCACTTTATGCATCATCAACTGATGGCGATGGTGGAATTCTTGCTACCCTTTGTGCTATTTCACTAATATTTCTATTCAATACTCTTTGGTTGGACCTTTATCGTTACTGTGTTTGGTGGCATTATTCACCTTCAGGCGATACTCGTTGCCATTTACGATCAAAACAACATGAACGTTATTTACCATATCATATGGTTGGAGAATATCGTGATCCACGAACATTAGGCGATCGACCATGTACAGACAAACCTTGTCATAAAAGAACACTTGATCATATTGCTGTTTTTCATTCCAATGATTATCAACCACAAGATCGATGGCGAGATATTCCCAAACCACCATATCAAGCTGTATCAAATGAAAAGAAATTCTTTTGTTGGAAATCAGATGAAATTGATAATCAACCTCATTATATTGGTTTTCATACAACTGATCCAGAATCAGCTATTTCTATAGCTCATAGTCAATTTCGTCCGGGTAAAAATGGATGGCTTGGTCCTGGAGTTTATTTTGCTCGATCAATCGAAGGAACAATTGGAAAAGCGAAGAGTTCGGGTGGTGCTACTATTATTGCTGAGATTCGAATGGGAAAAGTCTATCATGTTGATCGAGATCATATAGCAAACAATCATCCGAACTTCAAAAAGGAAATATATGAGTATGTTCATCATGGAGCCTGGCAAAAAGATAATGATACGTGTTACATGATTCATCATGATGCTTTCAGAGATGAATTTGCTATTAGAGATGCAGACAAACAAATCGTTAAATGGGTTATGGTGATTGATCAACAGTTTGATTCTAAAGTTGAAGATTACGAACTTATTACAGAATTTGATTCTACCAGATGCTTTTGTATTTAATCTATTCGCTCAGTTTTAATATATTATCTAGTTAGATCTAATGACATAGATTTCTTTGAGTGTCTCCATCACATGTAGAGCTAAGAACTTACTCATAGAAATAAACTTTTTTCGTTTCATTTTCGGGTGTGGTGGGTGTCAGTGTGGGGTACAGATGAGTATGGATGTTGGTCTTCTGTTCATCTACATCCACCGACGTCCTCTCTTTTATGGTCTGTTTTTTTTTCTGAAGTAGAGATTATTCAATAGTGTAAATAAATCGAAAAGTATGCCACTTGATGTAATGCTCGACGCAATGCAAATGTTACTTTATTCGAAAGACGAAGACAAATGTTTATGAGAGGAGTGGTGCGTCTGTACGCACAGTATGTATGTGTTAGAGAAGGAGAATAAACATAGGGAAAGATTGAAATAAGCTGACGTATGGTTGAAATCAAGGTAGCATGTGCTTGTGCTGAAATGAAGAACAAGTTTTCGTCAGAACTTGTCAACGCGTATTTTTATTTAATGAAGAGTAACTTGTTTACAATTTGGCTTGAGCTTAATGCTTTTCAGTACATGAATTAATAGTCATCTAGGAATTGATATTTGACAAAAAAAGTGGAAATTCTTTAATCATGCTGACCAATGTATAGATTATATGACATAGGAAATCGGAAGCAAATTTTATTAAATATTTCTAGGTCTCTACGTTGATTGTCTTATTCTACTAATTTACGATTTGGAGCAAATTTTAAAAAAATCTATGCGCATAGGAGTAATAAATAAATTAAAGATGATGGCAAACTATGTTTTTTGCATGATATGAACCATTCAATAAGTCTTGATGAACGAATAAACAGCGAATGAAAAAATACATTACCTCTATCAATATTTTCTAACCATTAAGACAAATCTATACGTAATTTGACAATGAGTGCCAATGCCGCATTCATTTGACATCAGTTATTAATTGATGTACTATCACGAATACCATCATCAACTCAAAGTGCGAAGGCTGACTTAATAAAACTTAGTCGAAAGTGCTATGAAGAAAATGAAAGTGAGCAATAAAAAACATCAATGAATGTGATGAATATTATGAATCACCAATTGCTATTTTCTGGTATACACGAAACTTTTCTTTTTTGTCTTTTGAAAGCTACTCAATTTATATTCTTTGCAACGTTTTCCATTGAGGTTAACTGTTTATCGTGGTCAAATTATAGAATTAACAGAATAATAACATTTGAAAGAAGGTATTGACTAGCTAATATCGATGAATACGTTTTTTTTAATAATAACTGATAAAGAAGTTGCTTCAATATTCGCTGGCGATGGTACAAATCGTCTGTCATATGAGCATTCTGTTCAATTTGAAATGACTAATCACACCATTCACTGTCATAAGTCCAAGGCGTCTGCTGATGTTAGCAAATATAATTTTATGAAAGGTGAATATGAAATCCTTCTGTCTATGGGTAGATTTTTTCGAATCTCTTCTGCTGATATTGAAAATAATGTATGAATTGTAAAACTCATACTTAGAGAACAAGAACATAAACGGCTAAAACAATTCATTGATTTTCAAAAAAAAATTACTGAGAGAAAAAGAAACTATGGTGCTTTTAGAAAGACTTTTACAAAACACAGGAGAAGTCGAAAAAGCAAAACGTTATTATAATCTTTTATTAGAAGATCTGTTGGAGAATTCTGTAGATGTATCAACTGTTTATAATAATCTTGGTGCCATCACTGAGGACGAATACTAGACGACGAAGCTTTGAATGCTTATGAAACAGCAATCAGCATAAATAAAAAAATTTTATTCGAAATTCATCCGCACACTGTCTTGTCATATATTAATATCGCCAGTATTTATTCTCAAATCGGTGAAACTGAAAAAGTGATAGACAACTACGAAAAAGTACTTAGCATTCTTTTTCAGCTACTTCAAATTAATGATCATCCAAGAACTGTTGGGTGCACCTCCGACATCACTAATAGTCTTGGTGTATTGTTCTTCAAGAATGGCAATCACCAACGCACTCGCTGGTATCTCAATAAGATGCTTGACTTCAAGCTAATATATTTACCAATCGTTCATTCATCGTGGACATTTGCATTTTATAATATTGGTAATTGTTTTGAACATATTAGCAATTATGAGCAAGCTTTGATTTTCTAGGAAAAGTCATTCGAAATATATAATCAATCGTTACCAGTGAATCATTCTCAAACAGCAACAGTTATTTCAATGATTGATGGCTCATACTATACAAAGTCTAATTTGCCAATAGCCGTCCAATATCTTGAAAAAGCATTAGAAATCAATAAAAATATATTGCCAAAAGATCATCCAGATGTTACTACATCCGATAGTAACTTAGCATCGATGTATCATCATCTAGGAAAGAACGATTTAGCAATCGACATTTTTGAAAATGCAGTAAATTCTACTACTATGTCGAAGCCACAAAACTTTCATCTTGCTCATAAGAGAGTGTGCGTGTGCATATGGGTTAACAAAATGATATTAACATTGTCTCCTGTTGCGCAATCTTATTTATCAATGCATCGAGAAAATTTAAAAGAAACAAAACGAAAACTTGAAAAAGCCACAATGAAAAAAAAAGTTCTCCAGACTGAATGTTCAAAGTCTATTTTTAAATCTAAAACAGTTCGTGTTAAATTGGATTTTGACTAGTCAGAGGGTGTGATTCCTAGTGTGAGTGTGAATGTTGTTCTTCGCTATATCCATATCCACACTCATATATACACCCAAGCCCGAGCAAATTTATTGGAAACGAAAGGCGCACCTTTTTTTAGTCTGGTAAATTCTATGTAGAATCATATATGACTTAATTTTTTTGATGAAGATTCTGAAAGGCTACATGATACAGAAACTCTCCGAACACGGTTTTTCAGAAGGGCTTTGGAAGTAGTTCAGTTCCTATCAAGATCGCTAAGTTCTTTTTTTCCAATTCTTTGTTCTGATAAAATTGAGTGAATTCTTTTCTATATATTTTCATGCAAAGCAGAAGTTTCGAGCTTGAAGCTGCTGAGAACTCTGATGTTTGCCCAAGGTCTCAATGCTGATTTTTCTCAATACGGTCTCGAACTTATGAATTCTGTAACTTCGGCCTCCAATAATAGAAAAAGTTGAAATTATCCATAAATGTTGAACAGATAATAATCTACTTAGTGACAAAAAATGAGAGAGATATGAAAGGTGTGGAAGTTCTTCCCAAGGTACGAAAGATTCAACGTTATTTTTCGTGTTTTCATGTTAAAGGAAAACATGTAAACACTCGTACATTCATATAAGCTATCGTAGCTTACGGTTGGGAGTTCTCATTTTTTTAATTACATGATCTTCTGTTTTAACCTAGGTCACCATACAACTGACATACGTAGGTTTGATAAGAAGACTCATGCTACTCTATGAGCTTCGAAAGACCTGACTTTCTGGTGTGATTCCAATCGTACAACAATTCAATTCTCCGAAAAAATAATTGTTTTTTACTATTTATTTTAAATGCGACTAGACGCGTTAAAAACGCAGCACAAGCACGTTTAAAATACGTTTTAGGCCCTTAACTATTTACATAAGTATGATAACAAAAAACATGAACTTTGTTCTTTCTGTTCACACCTTATTATAGAATGAGAAAAGGACAACGTTTATTGCTCTCCGATTGTGCAAGACCTATACATGTTGATGCGCCTTTATAAAGTGATGACTGACAGTTGTTACATACCAATTGCAAGTTTTCATCTAATGTCCAACTACAGTGGACGTCATAAGTCTCACACCACTTTTTTGTTTTGGTTGGCATTTCAAAAATACACGACATAAATTTAAATTTCTTTTTATCTTCAGATAGCAGAGCTCGAGTACTATATGTATGCATATTTTTGAAATGAATAACTCTTGAAGCGAAAACATACGAAAAAAAAAAACAAACTTCAGTACTACAACAAAAACTACCTAAAAAAAAAAGACAAAATGGTATGATTGTTATGAGTTTGAGTAAGACCCTAGTAATGTGAAAACCGAATAATTTTTTGTTTGATATTTTTACATGAATCGATAGATCTTGATGAGCTCTACAAAACTGTCTATATTAAAATTTTTTAGAATTCTCTTCGGGGACAAAAAAGATTACAAAATAATTGCATGCTTCGTTTGTTCTATATGAAAAGTCAAGAATCTTTTTTATGCTATAAAAGGGTAAAAATCACAATTTTATTACAAATTTTAGTCCCAGAAAATGGTTCTAAAAAATTTAAATACAGATAGTTTTGTAGAGCTCGTCGAGATCTATCAATTCATGTAAAAATATCAAACAAAGTCTTACACGAGTTTCGTATTACTTCAACTTTAGTGAAACTTCTATAACTCATAACAATCATAGCATTTTGTCTTTTTTTTTAGGTAGTTTTTGTTGTAGTACTGAAGTTTGTTTTTTTTCGTATGTTTTCGCTTCAAGAGTTATTCATTTCAAAAATATGCATACATATAGTACTAGAGCTCCGCTATCTGAAGATAAAAAGAAATTTAAATTTATGTCGTGTATTTTTGACATGCCAACTAAAACAAAAAAGTGGTGCGAGACTTATGACGTCCACTGTACTTCCTGAAGTATTTTCATCTTTTATAGATAACATGAGATATCAAATCCTTAGACGAAGGATCTTTGCGAAAGAAAATGTCAGAATTGAAGGAAACTGGTGTACTATCTGCTATAGGTGAATTTTCGGATAAATCAATTAAACAGGATCACTTAATTTTGTACCATAAGATTTAGTTTGACGACCAACCTATACGATGTCAATAAAGCAAACTTATTTCTTTGATACATCATTCCTATTGTCTGTAGAAGAAAAAGGATCAGTTTTGATCGAAGAAGAAGTGAATGAAGAAGTACGGCGATGTCTATTGACTGTAGTCAATATTATATTTTGTACAAAAGACAAAAGATAACCATTTAAAATACCTAATTATCGAATGTATAAAATATCCGTATGCAGAGCTAGATAGATCGACGAGATTCGTATTTTCCTATGCAACATATTTGAAATAACACTTTTCTAATATTGATATGGTATAAATGATTTCAATTTTAACATGAGGCCGGTAAACATAGGCTTTCTGTAGAGGCATGTGATGAACCATGATTAATCATATTGAAGTGGTTTGGGTGCGTGTGGTTGAAGATAGGCCGTACATACACCCTCATAGCCATTTCGGGCAGTTTCTCGAAACTTGTACGAAGAAAATTTATATGTGACTATAATACACATGCGTGTAAACATAAGAACATATAAACATACGAACGCGTTTTATTTTATTTCGTATGATTCTTTCTTCAGTCAAGAGTAAACTGATTTTTTTTGTGAAAAAGCCTTTCTCTAACAAAAAAAAAATTCAACTCAAAATTTCGCGAAGCCAATTACAGATTCAAATTTTCTGTATTTTCATTACGCTGATGAAACTTTACAAAGAATAGCTTTTGTCTTCAGAAGAAGCACATTTTTAGTACTAAAGCCTCTACTTCAATTTTAAAGTTTAAAGTATGTTATTTGAATTTTAATTATTTTATTAAAGCGCGTTTAAAATTAAAGTACTAATCCTATTCTCAACCGTGTCCTACCTTGCTTTTTCTCTCTTCTCTTCATTGAAGAATAAAGAGCAACAATTAGCTATTTTATCATTATTATTATGTTATCTTATATTGAACAACAAACCTATGAATGACACAGATTGATTCTACTGCCTACCGATTGTTTTTTCACGAAGTATCACTAATAACGGTTTGTTAATCAAGTTTAATTTGATGGGAGGTGGATATTTTTCTTTGTCAGTTGATCATTAGCAACAATAACTGTCTATCAAAACATGCCTCTACTCTTTTTAATAATGTAGTGAAGTAACATTCCGATTGCTGTCATACTATCCTGTTGTCGTTGTATTTCTGTCGAAACGACATAATTTAACAAGATAGAGAAGATATGGTATGGATCCGTTACAAATCAGAACATGTGTCCGACTAATCATGACTTGCATTTGCCGAGAAAATATGGTATCAATTGATACTTCTAAGAGAAATGAACTAAAAACAGCAAATGATTTCCAGCTTTTTTTGGTTTGTTGAACTAGACAAACAAAATCTTTATTAATAATGAAAAGAAAAGATGATTCATTGTCTAATCGTCATCAGACAATGATGAGTCTTCATCAGAAAAGGATGGAGTAGGTAGTTGTATATTGTTACAACATTGATAGGCTACGTGAATGCTGAAATATACAAGGATAACTTGGAGATCATCACAGAGTAAATGAAGATGTCTGTTCATTCTTTTTCCACAATCATAGAATGCGTAAGCAGCAAAAGCTGGAGCAAGTGCAGCACCGATCACGATGCCAGCAATCGACAATGCCTTCAAAGCCCCTGCCGCAGCTGGTATTGTTAATCTTATAAAATCATCAGATAATTGGCCTACTACACCGAGAGTGGTTATGACGAGTCCAGCAAGACTAACTCCAGCAAGAGAAGTATCGGTTTGATTCTTTGATGACAAAATATTTTTGCGTTCTTCGTTATTTATAAATTTTCGTTGGATTGATTGATTTTGTTTGGGGTCTGAAGTTGCCGTCAACGGATCCTTATCTTTATGGATCAAATATTCAAAATAGCCAGATTTCAAAAACTCTTTGGGTACTGTAAGCTGAAGGGCAGTCAAATATTCTTCGAAAGTGTCTTTTGTTCTTTTTATAATATTAGTCACAGCAAAACTATCATGAATTCCAAAGGCTTGGCGAATTTTCTCTCGTCCGAAAAAAGCTGGTACTTGGTCCAGGAATGGAATGACACTGGCGCCAGCAGCCAGCCAGTGATACCGTGTTTTGGAAACGACATAACCACGACGAAAACAGGTATTAATAGTGGTTTTAGAAGCAAGAATAGCTAGTCGACATATACGGTGGATACGAGTATCCGTCATAGCTGATTGAAGTAACTCCATCTTGAGTTCTTCTAGATCGAACTGACCAAATTGAGTGCTTTTCAAATCCGTATCTTGGTCGGTCGCCGTTATGTACATCTTGTTTGTTCGAGGTTTATCATCGAAAGTAATTGAGCAATGCTGTCGAACCTTTCGTAGAACGCATTTTACATCATACTCAGCATAGTTTTCTTGCTGAAATTTTCCGCCGGTTTCTTTCTTAAAAAATTCATGGAACAGTAAATCGGCTTTGCTCCAAACAAGAAGACATTTACGTTCAAGAACATTCTCGATATATTTGAGCCACTTTTCATTCTGACTATCAAAAGCTTTGTCAAATACAATCATGTATAAATCGCAATCTGCATTAGTTATTAAGTCGATATAGTTACCAATGGCTCGCGAGTTCTCATGATCGATTGCTCCTTCAATATCAATAAAACTGATGGGAATAATTTTTTGATTTTGTGGATTTTTATAGCAGAAGGTATCAAATTGGAGATAAGCGAACGTGCTTCGTTCTAGATCCACTATTTCAGAAAAAAAAGTAATATTGGCCAGTGCCATCAGAAGTGCGCTTTTTCCAACACCTGTATGGCCAATAACACCGATCTTGTATGGAACAGAATAAATGCAATTATAATCAGTAAATAATTGTTCCACGTCCGCTTTAATAGTTTGGCAGAAGTCAATTATTTTCGGTTTAAAATTGTCATCACTACCAATATCAGTTTGCCATTGATACATTAACTGAATGGTTTTTGGAAAGTTGGTAGCTACTTCTAGTTTTTCCGTTTTGATACGTAGCATTTCCATCAGGAGAATAAATCGTGAACAGGGTATGTCTGGATGTTTCTCATCTTGTAATAAAGAATAATACTTATCAATATATTCGTCAATTTTTTGAAGGTTTTCGCGTATATCATGAAGGTTTCTCTCAACATCAAATATGATTTCTAGCGCTCCGTTCGCATCACTTAAAACTTGATCCAATGACGAATTGTATGCAGGTCTTGCTTGAATAAGTGATGTATTCGTTTCCAGACGTGACAAGAGACATTTTTTTCGGAAGACAACATCTTGAAGAATATCATCAATGGTACAAATAGTCTGCTTAGATAGAAGATTGTCCAAAGTGTTCATGGCATATTGTTCATAGATATGTTGTTTATGTATATCAGATGTATCCGTGATTAAGTCATGTTCATCGATCTCGAGCTGCTCAATACTGAGGATTAATGTATCACAAAGGCTATCAAAATGCTTCATGTGTTTCTTGTACTTTTTTAGAACATCTTCAACTAGGATGCCACGATTCTTCATTGTAGTATTTATGTTCTGTAATTGCTTCGTTAGATCTGTCAGATTTTGGCAGAGTTCTGTAACATTACTGATAAGATACTCGTCCATACGATCTAAAGAAGTTTCCTTACGCAACTTGCCTTTAAATGTATTTAATCGTGATTGAAGATGTATTCGTCGAAATTCGATGTCTTTCATAATGGGTTGGCACGAAAGAAATTCAGAGTTTCTCTTCAGATCAAGAAAGCTACGTGTACCATACAATTTACCCTTGCTTACCCAGATTAGATTGTTCTCAATTAGAGTACTGCGTTGTGGACGAGCATTTTTCTGGCATAAAAGACATGTGAATGGACGTTCAGCGAATATTCCTTGAATCGAATTGACACAACTACTACAATACTGTTGGTCACATCGATTAGTAGAACACTCGAATAGAAGTTGGTCATCAAGAATTCCAAATGGAGTCGAACACATGGCACAGAATGGATGGACCTAAAATAGATTCAACATCTTCATTGTGTTTTAGAAAGAAAAACAAGTACATACAAATTTGATAAACAGATCTCGATATTTGCCTTTTTCTAGCAAATCCGGTACGGTAGTCAGTGGAACTTGATTCTGATAATTATCAAAATGCGTTAAAATCGCATTACCATCGTTGAACTTCCCTTGTTCGTAAAGAGAAAAAGCGTCCTGTTTGATATCATCAACTGAATGGTATCTTTTTCCTTCTAGTTTTTTCTTGCTCGAAAGACAATGAACCAAAAAAAGATGAAACTTGGCTTGCTTATGACTCAACTCTGGTTGAAGAACATCCGATGATCGCGAAAGTGTCGATGAATCGTTAATTGATAGTGAACCTCGTTGACTAGCTTCTATCATCGCGTGTTGAATAAAACTTCGTTCTACAAGTAGTCATTCTAAAAAGTGATATGTATATATATGTAGTCGAATCTCTTAGGTAGATAAGAATAAGTAATGATTCTGTTTTGGTTTCATCCAATCGTCTGTAACTTACGACAGAATGACAAAACATTATTTATCTTGTTATCATTATAAGCAAGCTGCACGATATTCTTCGAGAGTGTGTGTGTTATTGTCAGTAAAAAGAATATTCATACCCTCATCTACACCCTAACGATTCAAAATGCGCTTACTGCCTACATTATTCGCACACTAAATGTGCACTGTTTTTGAAATGATGATTACCGTCAGGTTTAACGAACAAACATCGCGTTAAGTTTTCGCAGTGCCGATGATTCGATTGTATCACAAGGTCTAGTTGCCAATTTGGTATTTTTGATGTTGTCGAAGAACTTTGACGATCCATATTCTCTATCGAACATTGTTAAAACCATTCATTGGTCACTAATGAAATCTTCTGATGTTAAGTTTCTCAATTTTTTATTGGCCATCACTGATTTGATTGATGCCAAGAACGGTACGAGAAAATCTACTAGGCAATTTTAGTCATTTTGTGAATGAAATCATCGTTAACTCGAATTTGAGAAAAAACTGGGTAAGTCTAATTGACTTTGGCCACACAGATACATATCGTCTTCATATGGCCTAGACGGACGAGTTATATTTACGTGTTCTTCGTCTCAATCCAGTGTACGACGGCGAGCAATCGATGCTATAAGATTATAACAGTGCTGAAGTGGCTTTTCGTCTTGAGGACAACATGAAAGAGAAATTGATCAGTGCATGGTGACAAGATATCCAGGAGAATTTTGATCCCATTCATCTGTCGTAGATAAAATTCTGCAAATATGAATCCTTATCAATGCACTTCTTTCGAAAAAAAAATATGCTATATGCTTATGAAACAGAAAATTAGAAATGAGAAAATAATCCTTGAGGTGAAAAGAACAACGTGAAAAAAAAGCATATTTTGTTATATTTGTATTCAAACTGTTTTCTATGTGCAGAACATCGGAACATTCAGTTATATTTGAAATTCTAATCAATATATAAATTGATTTGTTCTTGTAGAAAATTTTTATTATTGGAAAAAAGTTGCAAGTATTTTGTAGAGAAAATATACGAACAATAAATAATAAAATTGCTTTAATGTTATATGATCAATTCTTGAGTATTATCTCTTGTTCACTGTGCTGTTTTTTAAAACAGATGAACGAAAATTCTATAAATAATGACGGTACTTCAGTCAAACATTCATTTTCTTAAGCAATAATTCCTTGTTTATGTCACCTAGATATCTCATTGAAACAGGTTACAATGAATGTTGTATAGTGATTTCTAATCTTGAAACTCACAAGGAACATACTCTAATTGTTTCCGAGTTTTTAGCTATAAGTAGGATCGAAAGAGTCTATAAAAACCTTAAAAATATTTGTGCTCACGGTTCTTGTCTCCCGATATATGCTTAAGCCGACACGAATACGATAGGTTTTCTATCATCTGTTTGAAAACATCATTTTTCTACCTTTGTAAAGGCTTTAGAAGTTAAATATATTAAATAAACTCGGCCACAGACACAAATCTATCCCAATATCAGAACATGACTAGGGTGGATTAAGAAATATGAAAGACTGAAATGTGATGTATTTTACTTTCGAACACTGTGTTTTATGTTTCAAAATTAAAAAAAAAGAAATAAAAAGCGTGTTGTGTTTAGTGTAGGCTTGATCATATCTCGGAAGGTGGAAATGATGGGTACGAATGCTTTTAGGCTTTTCATAATCTCATTGAAACCTACTCATAGTCAAAAGATAGACTCAAAAAGCGTGGTACCAGTTGGGATACTTTCCTTGTCAGTATAAAAAACTTAATGCGCTTAATGAAAATTTCAAACAATGCTGCACATTTGTGATTATTTAACTTGTACAGCACTTGTCTGTTTGACATTTCAATATTAGTAAATAATTGAATTATTTTTTCTGAGAGAGATTCTCATTGATAAAATGCTGCGTTATCTTGAATATTTGATAGATATGATAGATGCATCGTGCCACTTTAAAACTATTGATATAATGACCAACATTGGACAAACAGATATTTAAAAGATTGAAGATGGTTTTTTTTGTGTACTCGAATTTCTTCAATCTTTTTACTGTCGCATGACATACTTATGAGTAAATATAACAGTTTTCAACAGTCCTTTGTCAGTTGTTGATGAAGAATCGATTATTGAAATCGAAACTGTTGAGTTAATGAAGATACGAATACTCATACATCGATCAAGACAGCTTTGTAGTCTCAAACTCAAAGATGTTCTCGAGTTCATCGGATCTTTAGCATTGTCTCTTCCGCTCTCTATATTGACCGTAGTAATAACAATTAATCAACGTAATGACGATCGTATCCAGTGTGTTGAGAATCTTCTATCTGCTCGTGAACAAGATCTCAATATTTGTGTCCTACAGCGCGAGCAAGATCAAAATCTTTTGGCTATGCAACGCGATCTTGATAAAGAAATCACTGAAGAAAAACGAATAGTTGATGATCTAAATACTGAGAAACAGTGAAGCATGTCACAGATACAGCATTAACACGAACTTGCGATTGAAGAAGATCGCTATCGTCGAGAATATGCTCAATATCTCGATGGGCCTCTGCTCATGTACATCAATGAAATAGGATTGCTTATCGCAAAAAAACATAGAAAATCATCCACTTCAACAGTACTCACTATAGTACGTTAAAACAGCCTCAATGTTATTATCCAACTTCATGTTAAACGAAATATTCAAATCCTTCTTTTCTTATTCGATATTGGCCAATTAGTGCAAGAACGAACGCGTGTCACTTGATCTTTCGGATGCTCAATTATATGAAATCGATCGGAGTAAACACATTCGACCTTTACCAATAAAATATTTGAATTTAAAGAGTGCCTATCAGAAGAACAGTTCGTTTACCTACCAAGATGAAGTAAATTCCAATTTTTGTGATTGTGGGTCTGATTAAAGAGAAATCATGCACCTATCCACACCCTTCCTATTTTACCCGATGATCAAAATTCATTACCATCATTACATATGCTTGTAACTGAAGTTCATATGATTGGCATCGAAGTTACACAAAATGTGTACCATTCATTATATTATGATTGTTCGATAGATCGGTGTCATAATCCAAATCTACTCAAACATATATTAGAATCACTTAAAATAATTAATTGATTCACCGATCTTGAAGATTTTCTCACACCAACACGTCTATTTATGTGTAAATGATATTTTCTTTATTCGAATAATACTGATGGATATTGTTACATACCGACTAGTTTTGATCCAGATGCTTGTAGACACTATTCAATACTTTTCACAGCTGAGCATAAAACAAATAGAATATGTGCACATTGTTATACTGATGAATCTATAAAAAGAGAAGTTCTATGTAATATGATTGATCGTACACGCATTGATCATCGACGTATTAATTGTCGATAACCAAATTGTAATAGATCTAGTACTGCTCAACGAGTAAAAGAGAAAATTGTAATTACATTTGATTTTGAGAAATTTCTAAATAATATTCCTAGTAAACAAACAATGTTATCATTGACAATCAAAATTGCGTTGATTATCATCACATTTATTATCAAAACGTTCTCCCAATTGATTAGTTTCTTTTTCGTATTTTTATTGTTATAAAAATAAACCTAAGATGCGAATCTGAGTGTGACTCTGAAATTATAGAACAGACACTCACATCCACACACTCAACTAGAACGTGCAGCTCAAAAAATTGTCGTAAAGAAGTTGTTTTGGAAAGTTGCATGTGTTGGACCAATCGTTTGTACGATGTGTCAAAAAAAAACAAGAGTTCACCTTTACAGTGATAGAAATATGTTTTTTTTTTGTAGATAATTGAAAGTTGTATGTTGTGAAAGGGAGTTGATTCAAAATGATAAGAAGGGAAGGAGATCAATGAAAAATACTGAGACTACTATTTATTCTACACCATCCGTTGCATGTGAAGAGCATTGTGTTTTTACTTAGTTCGCAAAGAAAATAATGACGATAGCGATGAGAGAACTTTGCTTGGTTTTGTTAACAAATGACGACGAATGAGATACGATCGACAAAAATATTACATGACGTGCAAGTGCTGTAAACCTTCTTCTAATATCGATCTGCGTTTTATTTCGATAAAGTCAATAAGACATGCTAATAGAATTCTTTCTTGTAAGTTTCATCACTAATGATACAAAAATATACCACAAATGTCATAATCATCGGAATCAACGAAATGAAACAACTAATCAAGTAAAAATAAAGAATTCCGAGCTGTTGCCATACATCCAGACACAAATAATATGATATGATTAGATGAGGAATAGCCAATAAGATGAGAATAGATGATGACATCGGTACATGTTTATGATATAAATCATGGTTAAAGCCGAAAAATAGAATTAATTAATAATAGCACAGAAAAATGAACAATATTCGAAATCCAGTCTAGGCATGTATCAAAGCTGTTCGAAACTCTATGAGGCTTTTATTGCTAACTGTTCAGCTTGATCTCATGTGGCTAGGTGTACACAAAGATCGGTCATGGAAGGGAAATGGCAAGTCTCACTCAGTCACAGTCAAAGTTTGAATTTTTTTAATTTTTAGAGCGAGATAGGCTTAGCCTTGACCTTTTGCTTTCGTGATTGACCTGTCTAGTTACATGCACCTTCGCTAAAATGTCTTTAGCTGGTTAGCAGTTTTGCGAATTGGTTTTTGCGATATAGACACCATGTCATAACTTTTGAAAGAGATTGCTTGTCTCGAAATTTGTCAGAGATCTAAGACATTCCTTACGATTTTCAATAAAATATTGATCAGCACATTGTAATAAGCAAGAAATTATTCTACAACTGTTATGAAATTTGCCTTGTCAGGTTAGTTTTCAAAAAGTAAAAAGCAAAATTGCAGTGAAATGATAATCACCGTGATAATGATGATAAGAAAACTACCAATAAAGATGTTACCTTTCGTATATTTAAAAGTAGGCATAACGCAATTTTCTCATATCATACAACCATGCAACATTATTTTATCAGTAGCTTTCTGTTGTTTGTTTTCGTCGCTTTCAGCAACAGTCAAACATTCAACACACGCATTCAAGCGACAAAATGGACTTTGTTCAAACATACTTACAATAAGCAATACGCTAGTGCTACAGAGGAACAATATCGGTGAGAGTTTCACAATGTGGGAAATCATCTGTTAGCTATGTTAACTTTGATTTCTCTAGCTTGGCGGTGTTTCAAAAGAATTCAGCTATGATTGATCAACACAATCATGAGGCAAATAAGGGCTTACACTCATATACACTCAGAATCAACCAATTTGCTGATATGGTACGTTTGCATCTGCGAAAATTTTGTTTTTCATATCTTTCATATCTTTTTCGATCATTATACAGACACACGATGAATTTGTAGCAAAGATGCTAGGCGGATTAAACCTGAAATTAGCCTCCTCGCCATCAAGCAATTTTCATCGGCATACATATCATCCACCCTCACTTGCACCCGTGGACTTGCCTGCTTCAGTTGGTGAGCACTTTCAGATATTTGATGGAGTAGATTTGAAAATAAAATCATCCGTAAAAAAAGTGATAAAGTAGCGCATAACAGTATAAACTTTGCTCTCTTCTTCTGAGGACAATATCAAAGAAACGTTTTTCTTTCTATTGATAGATTGGCGCAAAGCTGGTGCTGTCACTCCGGTAGGAAATCAACAACAATGTGGTTCGTGTTGGGCTTTTACGGCAGTAGGAGCGCTTGAAGGACAACATTTCATAAAGACAGGCAAATTGGTGGCATTGTCACCACAGAATCTAATGGATTGTTCCTACAAATATGGTAATATGGGCTGCAATGGAGGATTAATGGATGCCTCATTTCAATATATCAAGGACAACAAAGGTATAGATACAGAAGCAAGCTACCCGTACGAAGCGCAGGATGGCAAATGTCGTTTCAAACGAGAAAATGTGGGCGCTACTGATACGGTCAGTTTCTCTATATGTTTTTTTTTGTTTCCTTCTGAACATCCGTTTTTCTCATAGGGTTTTGTTGATCTTCCAAAAGGAAATGAAACGGCACTGACAATAGCTATTGCCACAGTAGGACCGATTTCGACCGCAATGGATGCGTCTCAGACATCCTTCCAGTTCTATTCGTCTGGTGTGTATGATGAACCCAAATGTACGACAGCTTTGGATCACACTTTGGTTCTTGTCGGATATGGCACAGCAAGGAATGGTACAAAGAAGCAAGATTATTACATAGGAAAAAATTCTTGGGGCACAAATTGGGGTATGGATGGTTACATTTTGATGAGTCGAAACAAGAAAGATCAATGTGGCATTGCAGATTTGGCTAGTTATCCACTTGTCTAAAAAAGAATGACTATGATTGAATAAAAAATAAATTTTCGTCCTTGTTTCCTCTATCATTGTTCGATTTTGTCGCAAGATGTGAAGGAATGCAGCACTGCAATGATGTAGCCAAGGGAGTGTGAATGCGTAAGAATTAGGTCAAATGCTTAAATTCGTTTGAAACCATATATCTATCAATTAATCTTCATTTGTTTCAAATTCATAAACCTTTAAGCTTGAAACTATTTGTGCTTATTAACACTAGACAAATATACTTATCTTGTTACAAAATGATAAATAAATATACAAAGAGAAAAGAGTTTTGTACATTACATGTGCATCAGTTAGGATGTAGATGTCTTACATTGTGTACTGATGTAGAGCTATAAAGAGACATGAGTACATAATCGTAAATCAAAAAGAGAACATAATAGTATATGAATAAAAAAAAATGCAATAGAATACTTCAAGACGATCAACAGTGAGGTAAGGCATAAAGCAGAGTATATGTATCCAACGGTGTCAATGAAAATAGAATAGAAACTGAATTATAGCAGATAGCAAAGCTCTAACGATGAGAAAAGGGTTAAAAGAACATATTTATAAGAATTCAACCTCATTGGGACAGATTTAAGAGCCTAACCATGGAAATAAAAGTTCAAGAGTGAAGATTTAAAAATACACACATAGTGATATAGGTGCAATAGTAAGTCTATCTAATCATTTCCTGTATACAGAGCTGTCGGAAGTTGTGAATTGTTTTGGGAGAGTAATGAAATATACAGGAATTCTACAGTAAGATTTTTTTTTGTCATCATACAAGATCATGTTGTTAGATCTTGTACCGGGCATAATGTGAAAATCGACGTATGATTTCATAGACGATGGTTTTGCATAAAACTATATCTCTGATTGATTCATCTGGGTATTATTTAATCACTCTTCTAAGTGGATTAAGTATTGAGTTGAAAAATTTAAACTAAACATAAAGTGTGAAGTAATTAACCTTAATTTACTTTTTCGTTAAACTCAAAGTTTCATCTTTAGGTTTCATATAGGAATCTTATTGGAATCCGACATTCCGATATAATTGGATATTAATTGGGATTCAACTTTTAGATCCGTTAGTAATTTCGAAACCTAAATTCCTATTGAATTTTTTTGACTGATCGAATTCGGCCAGGTACAATAGGACTTGGTGTCGGATTTATTCACCTCAGTTCATTGAAATGATTGGAGCGTCTAAATAAAAGAAAAACAAAATACTTATTTTGATAAAGTAATATTTGTTCTTGAAGTTTGTTCTAAAATCGTCTATTAAGCGCCAACAATAATGCGATTTGCACGACATGAGTAATCATTAATACCACACGTATGCACACACTATCACTAATATACTGCTGTACTCCCCAAACAGACAAACATTTTCAAAAACGCGTTTAAACGCATAAAAAAGGGCTTAAAATCCATAAAAAGTGGACGTGTTTGGCTCACAATCGCGTTCCCCGATTGTCAGCGAAAAACGACCACTTTTTGCCTTTTTTGTGCGTTTAAACACGTTTTCAGCAAAAACACGCTTGTAAACTCGTATAAACGCATAAAAAGAACATAAAAAGTAGGTATCTTTTTCCTTTTCGTGAACTGTGATTGTAATTATGATTGTGATTTATGAGTATGAAAAAGACGACAACTTTTTACGTTCTTTTTATGCGTTTATACGAGTTTACAAGCGTGTTTTTGCTGAAATCGCGTTTAAACGCGCAAAAAGTGTTCGTTTTTCGCTAACATTCTGGAACTGCGATTGTGAGCCAAACACGTCCACTTTTTATGGATTTTAAGCCTTTTTTATGCGTTTAAACGCATTTTTGAAAATGTTTGTCTGCTTGGATCCTAGGCACGATTAAAATTATAGGCGTTCAGGACACATAACATGCGTGAATTCTCTGATCGAGCTGCAATAGCCACCGGAAAATCAGCGCAAAGTTGTACTCAAAAAATTAACAGCGAGAACCTGCCAATTGTGTTTGAGGAAACAATTTGTAATGATGATAGAATTTATCTAGAAATATAAAGTTTTCTCGTTAAAAGCACAAATTTGTTCATCACTTCTTCTAAGAATTGACTTATTTCTTTTCTGAATTTTCAGCGTATCAAGCTTTTTTTAAATTATAGTTACCTAACAAATTGGAATCATCAAATCTTACTGATTTCTATTTTCTTGTCAATATTTTCATTATATAATAGGATCGATAATCAAATTCAAATATATCATTTACTTCAATTTATATGCGTGATAGTCTCTCTTCATATCTTCAAAGATGATTCTCCTAATTTTCTTCGGAGATTTAGTAGAATTTTTATCATGTATTGTGTGTGATTGTGGACGAATAGAAGATCCACATCCATCAAAGCTAGATTCCGCTGGAATTAAGTAAAGTCGGCTAGGTTACATGTTCAAAAGTTTGAAATTTTTGGAACATTCTACAATATGAATAGACCGAAGAGGAATTGAAAGTGATACAAAAACTTTCTCTTAAGAATGTAAAAACTTTTGTAAAATCTAGCTGGATTTATGGAACGCCAACGAATAGTATTGATTTATTTGGGCAAGTAATGCAAATGTGTACAGCTTTCATTTTTAAGTTTCTTACATGCAATGACACTCTAGTTTGCAGTCAAAAAAAAGAAAGAATATATCTTATCAATTGTGAAGGCCAAATAGTAGATAAGGATGTCGTGTGATTTAAAACCAACAAATAATGACATTTTGCGTTTAATAAAGATTTTATTACAAAACTTCTTTCTTTAGGAATTATCATGAATGATGAACATAGTGTAAATGAATTTAAGCAAATTTATAATGATTTATTTCAAGAACGCGATAAATTAGCGAATGAAATAACCCAATTACGTCATGAACTTGATGAAAATGCGTTGAAAGACCATGATCAAAAAAGACAAATTCATGAAGCCAAAGAACAAATAATTAATTTAGAGGAAAAAATTATTCGAGAAAAAAATGAAAATATCAAAGAATCAAAAAAACGAGTCTGTTTTATTTTGTTGTTGATTATGTTATAATTAAATGTATTCATTATTTTTTTTAGACACAAATAGAATATGAACTTCAAACCAGCAAATCCAATTTCGAAAAGAAAAATGCTGACTTTGAAGCTCAAAAAATACAACTTGAAAATCGAAAAAAAGAATTTGAAAAGATTAAAAAAAATGTTAGAAAATTAGAGGAAGATAATGTTCGTTTAACAAAAAATAATGATGTTCTTCAAGTACAAATTGATAATGCTCATATGGAGTCCAGTAAATATACTATGAGAAATGAAAGATTGACTAATGATTGTGCAAATTATGTATTTCAATTGAAAGAAAAAGATGCTGAACTTGTACAATTACGAAAAGAACATGATAATGATCAAAAGAAAAAAGATCAACTAAACAAAAATTTACAACAAGTTAGAGATCAAATTGGTGGAATTGAACAACAACGAGAACGCTTACGTTTAACAATATTATCATTAGAACAAGAAATAATGCTGTATAAAAAACAAAAAAATGAAAATCGTCAACAATTTGATACATTAATTCGCGAACGTGAAACATTAAATAAAACATGCCAAAAATTAATAACTAATAATCGAAAACAAATAGATCAAATGAAAATGGTCGAGCAATCAAAAACAACTTTAGAACAAGATGTTAAAATTTATAAAGAAGAAGTACAGAAACAACAAAAAATTATTCTTCAAATCGAAAAAGAACGAGATCGGTAAATATGAATATTCTAGTTTTAAAATTGCGAAGTTCACAATAGGATGAGTGTGGTATTTTCAATAGATGACAAAAGAATATAAATTGGTTTTAAAAAAAGAAGAAACATATATTAGCCGATTGAACTGTTGAGTGTTTCCTTAAGTATTTCATGAAATCGATCGATTTCGTTTTTATATGTAATCTTACCACCGACGCATTGACCTAAAGAGTAACTGGCAACAGCGATTGGCTGGTACGATCTAGTAGAAGTTTCTAAGATGTCGGTACATGAAATGTTTTTTTTTAGGTTTAGCCCGATACATTGAAATAGACTATAGTTCTACCTTATTGGTTGTCTATTTATGACTTCTGAGACAATCTCTACAACTCTGAAGTCAAGAAAATTACGGAATTCCGCTCGATTTTAAATGAAATATGACACCTGTATGTAAAGTTTTATTGAATAGGTTTTTGAAATTATTTAATTTCCATAAATTCTCTTAGAAGCATTTTACTAGCATTCAGACTAAAACTTACATTGAAAAAGTAAATTGACATAATACTAAATCCTTATTTTCTCAGTTCAAGAAAAAAAATATATAGAAAAATCTGATTGAACAAAAATTCACTCATACTTGGAACTTCAATAGAAGAAAAAGATATGAACTAATTATCTCTACCCGTTATATGTGCCTATTTCAATACTAGTAGAATTTATCACTTTTCTTTTGCAACAATTAGCTCGCTTTTTAGGCTTAAATTAACGGTAAGACTATTAAAATGTTGACAAGAAAACTAACAGATGTAAATGTCAAAATTCGACTTGTAGAAAATCATTACAGTTTTATATAGAAAATCTTTCTTCAAAATTCTGGAAATCAAGTTTAGTTTGACATATAAAATGGAAGTCTTCAATAAATACATAATATATTAGCAACATTCATATCGAAAAATATTAACCTAAACAAATTGAGTAAAAAAACAAAAGTCGTCATGATTACGCTTTCACTCGTGTAGGCAAAATAGTGTGTCACCAGACTTTTCTTGTACTGTATTAGACGTATCTAAGCCAACATATTTATTTCGATATATCTATTGACAACATGTAGTTCAATCGAAATCTTAACCCAGAAAGTCTCCTAACGTTCGAAAAACAAGTTCTCTGTTCCAATAATCCATGGAGTAGAAGTTTGATTTTTTTACTTCGAAGATTTGTTTTTTTTTTTGTCAAACTAGTTACATAAATGATGCTTCTAACTTAACAAATGAAGTTGTCCTACTAATGGACGAAGTCAAAAAGAGAGAAACCGAATCATCTGGACCCAAGCAAAAAATAAAGGAATTACAATCTCAATTAAAAGAAGTACAAAAATTGAATGAAACAATGGTATTTGAACGTAGTTTGTATTTAAAAAATTCGACTGAATATCGAGATGAAATTGATGACAAGAAACGTAAATTAAAAATGACAAGTCATCAAGTAGATCAATTAAAAGATCAAATGCAAGATAGAGAAAAAGCATTAGTACATACACAAGATGAACGTGATAATATTACAAAAGAAAAAAATCAATTAATATTCACTGTCGAACACTTAAATAATGAATTGAAAAAACGAGAACAAGCTTATAAAATTGAACAAATTGCATTTGAAAATTTAAATAAAAAATTGACAAATGCCAATGAAAAATATGAAAAGCAAATAAAACAATTACAACAAGTAAATCAATATAAAAAAACAATCAATCATCAATATTAATTAATTTTTATCTTTTCATAGGTTATTGCTGAACGTAATATTCTTGGTTCACAACTTGTTCGTCGTAATGATGAACTGGCACTTCTCTATGAAAAACTTAAAATTCAACAATCCGTCTTAAATAGTGGCGAACTTCAATATAAAACTTGTCTTGAAGATATACGCATACTAAAATTAGAATTAAAAAAAGTACGTCATGAAAAATCTAATCTATTAGATAAATTATCTAATACAGATGAACTTAAGCGTGAATTATTCCATTGTCAACGTGAATTAATACGTGAACGTACACGTTGTCATGCATTAGAAGAAGAATTACAAAATCCAATGAATATACATCGTTGGAGAAAATTAAAAGGTAGTGATCCATCAACATTTGAATTAATACAAAAAATTCAATTACTTCAAAAACGTTTAATACAAAAAACAGAAGAAATTGTTCAAAAAGAATTATTAATACAAGAAAGAGAAATGTCACATGCTGCACTTAAACGTATTTTAGGTAATGTTTATGTTCGATCATGATTTATACTTTAAGAAGAATATAATCGAGCTGAAATATTTTATATACGATGAAAGAGAGATTTTTTTTCAAACGACTCTACCATTGTGTCTTCGTACAAGCAAGCAGCTTTTTTCTTCTCAAAATTCTATATTTTAAGACATAGATATTTGTTATTTTTTTGACAAGTTTAGAAGATAATAGTTGTGTCTAAATTTATCTTTAAGGTCAAATTCAGGTCGAAACTAAGTCATATAATTTTCTCAAAAATATCATGCTACAAGTCGAAAAATCACTACAATAGTTTGAATATATGATCAATAGCACATATAATTACTAAGGGCTTTAGCTTTTCTTGATTTCATTTAAGCGTATTTGTGGACAAAATAATAAATAAAAAGTAAAGAAATAGTTGGAATACGTATTATGTCACTTACTATTCTACTTTCATAATTAGGTTATACCAATCGTATTGTTAGCTATCTGATCTTTTCGAAAGTTGATATTCCTCCGGTTTTATTCACAAAAATAGTATAAATATCGATTTTATTTGTATAATTGCGATTGTTATATATATATATCTTCAATTTCTTCCTTTCGTACATACGATAACTCATTAGACACTATATTTTCAATCGCAAAGGGATAATCCTTCTTCTTTCCACATTTAGCTCGTCAATCAGATGCGGAAGTTACTAAACAATTATCCGTATATCAAGAAACTCTTAAAGCTAACACAAGACAACTTAAATCATTGATTGGTGAAGTCAATATGTATGAAAGTCAAATAGATGAATTTAAAAATGAAGTTAATAAACTAAATCGACAATTAGCCGAATTACGACAGAAATATTTACTACAGAAGAAAAAAGAATCTATGGAAAAGGAAAGAAAACCTCTTGCTGAATCACATCAACTTACAGCAATCAATGATGGTATAACATCGCAACAACTAATGCCGTATCATATGAAACCAATGCGATCATAGTAAGTTTTCAAAGTGCAATCTTTTTTTTTTTCTGTGATTGACAATGATTGAAATCGAATAATTTTTTAGTGATCAACCTCGTTTCACTGGTGGTGGATTCAATCTAAAACCTAGACTGAAACTTTCTTCTGTCACTAGTTAATTTATTTATGAAACATTAAAATCTACATAATAAATACTCTTTTTTTCACGTAAAACACTTAGAAAAAAAAAACATTAATTATCACTATAGCGACGATTGAAATGGTCGCGTTTATACTTTAATAAAAATATTATTCAATGTATTACAGATACTTTATTGTATCATAAACATATACCAGTAGATAGTGTTTTTAAATTTTTGCATAAAAATTAGGCAAGTCTTCTTAGTATTGTATTACATAATGTTATTGTTAATACGAATACAAGGGTGTGAGCATGGATTTCGATGTAGGTATGTATGTGAGTTTGCGTCTTCTCTTTATCAACATCCACAACCAGCACTGAAATTAATTGACTGATCAGAACACTTTTTATATGGTGTGTTCAATAAACGAAACTAATTTTCTACGTGAAGATTCACAGTGACGTGTTGTACTTTTGAAAGTAGGTAGAGTTACGAATCGAGTTTGTTAAAAAGAACACAACACATTGTTGCGCATATTCGTGCGATGGTATAGTAAAAATTACTTCATGCTTCGCCTTTTGGTCGTGATAGAATATGGATAATGGCAGACATCGAGTTATTGATATTGATGCAATAGAAAATGAATGATAAAAAAAAAGCAACAACTCTAAAAAGACCGATATTTTACACGATTTTGACCACGAAAAAATCATACTTTTTGTTATGAGAATGTTTTATCCTTTTCGTCTAGAATTCGGAAATGAACTATGTTCCTGTTTGGGACACATGCCAGAAAACCAGCAATTGGTTAGAAAACTTTCCCAAAATCTAACTTTTAGATGATCGTATTGCGTTTGAACAGACAGCATAAATCTCATGTGCTGCTTTGGCGACTTACTCGGATCATTTTTTAAAGGTTAATATCTTTATTTCTTGATTAGTAACGTGTGAAAGAGAGAAAAAAAAGGCGTTTATAAGATTACATGGACTCAAAGATACTCTAAGGGGTTCTGGAGTCTTATGAAATCTCGTGAAATCTCTGGATTTGAAGTTCGTTGTTTCCATCTTGATCGAACATCTGAAAATTAGCATCTGTTTTGATACTCGAAACTCTTCGATTTTTCATAGAACCATCTCGTTTTTGAAAATCATCATTCACTTTAAGTCACTCTAACGGCAACATGACATCGTGATCATCTTATAGCGCAGTCCAAGTTTTTCCGCCTGCTGTGGTATCCATCATCTTCATTTTTTTTTGACAGCATTATATATGTAAGTGTTGTAGGTGATAAGAAAGAACGTTGATTAACACATCTTGTGTTATGCTAGGTATTTGTGTATTTAAGAACCACAGAAAAAAATCTTTTTGCTATTCGTTATATTATCTTTTTCTTTTGTAAAATTAAAGATTTATTTATTTATCTATCTTTATTTTAAACATACAAATTTGTTTTTATATTTATTTCATACTGTAAAGATAAATTTATATTCCAAACTAAGATAAATATAAAAAATAAAAACAGACAACTAATTTTTTTATCTATATTTATCATTCTATTTGATGTTCAATTTGAAATGTAAAAACCTTGATGTGAATGAACATTTTGATTCGAGGCTAAGTTATGATTATATATGACAATCGTCTACTAGTCGTTTACGTTCATTACAAATATAAATCGTATTTAAAAGTACATTGTCGCATAAGTTTCGAACAACATGGATATTTTATTTATTGGTAGATATCACAATCACAATCAAAACTGAAGCGTATTAGAATATTTATTTTAAACAGAAGAAAATGAAATATAATACAAAAAAATTGACAGTTTAGGTAAAAGAAGTAAGTCTTTTGATAGAGATATTGATTCGTGGCAACGATTTTCATGCCAAGGCCAGATTTTATTTTCTGTAAAAAAAAAAAAGGAATAATTTCAATATAAAGCAACTATACAGTTCTCTACGAATGAGATACGGTATAGTTATTGATAACATCTTGACTTACCCTTTTGCAGCTTCAATACTCTGTTCATGTATTCCTCTGTTTCTGACATAGCCGTATTCAAGTTTGAACACGACTCTAAATGACACCGAGATCGGATAGCCTCAACAAACTTACTATTCAATGATATGGCATGCTATCACGACGATCTAGGTATTTATAATATTTCCAAAGATCATAAAACCGATGAACTATTCTTAAAACTCCTCTATATGAATATTTAGCACGTTCAGCATCAGACGCTCAACCGTTATAAAATAGTCAGCGATCAGGAAATTTACGAAGAGCTCTTAGTAACTTTCCATCTGAATATTAAGTTCTTTTCTCATGAGATATTCAAGAATTATTACATGTTCATCAATCATAAAACAAATCAAGAGCTCCTACTAACTGCCAATCTGAATATTTTGCTTGATCCGCATCAGATATTATACATTGGTTACATGTTCATCCAACATGACACTTCCGACGGATGCTCAACAATGTTCTATACATATATTTTGCTTGCTTTTCATCAGAGAATGAATACTCATCAGATGTTCACCGATTATAACACTAAATAAAAGCTCTTAATAATCTTTTATCTCAATATCCAACGTACCTCTCATCAGAGATTAAAGATTTATTAAACGTTCATCGATCATAAAACTAACAAAGGATTCTTAGCAAACGTCTGTGGCAATATTTAGCACATCTTGCATCAAATGTTAAAGATTCATCCAATGCCAATTGGATATGAAACTAACGAACAGTTGTTAATAATCTTTGATGTGAATATTGCTGTCGTAGTGCGTTAGAGTTCGAAAAATCATTTATTGTTCAATGGTTATGAAACTACCGAAGCTTTTCTACGAACTTGCTATCTCAATATTAAGCTTCCTACTCATGAAAGATTAATGATCTATCAAATCTTCATCTATCATGAAATTACGGAAAAGTTCTGATCAATTTTCTATGTGAATAACTAGCTCATTTCTCATAATAGATTCAGAACTCATCGAATGCTTACCAAACATGAAACTTACGAACAGCTCTTATTAATCTTCTGTCGGTATATTCAGCTCAAATTACGTTAGATATAGAAAATTCCTTTGAGATTCACTAATGATGAAATTAACGAACAACTGTAACCAACATTCTGTCTAAATATTTAGTTCATCTTGCATCAAATATCGAAGATTTAACAACTGATCATCGATGATAAAACTGACGAAAAGTTCTTATTATTGTTCTTTCTGAATATTTAGGTCTCTATCTCTCAGAGTTTGTAGATTCCTTGGACACTCATTCATCATCAAATAAACGAATAGGTGTTATCAATATTCTGTGCACGTATGTAGATCACCTATCATCAAAGATTGAAAAATGACCAAATTTTCATTAAATATAAAACTCATGAAGGCTTCTTATAAATCTTCAGTTTGAATACTCAATTCAAATTCTCTTAGAGATTGAAAACTTCCTGATAATTCACCCATTATCATATAAACGAACAGGTATTAAAAACACTTTGTCTAAATATTTAACTCATTCATCATCTGACATTGAATATTTAACAACTGTTTATCATCCATGAAACCAACGAAAGATTCTTAAGAACTTTTTATCTGAATATTAGGTTGTCTTGTCATTTGATATTGAGGATTCATCAAATGTTCATTCACGATAGAAATAACGAAAGGTTCTTAGCAATCGTTTATTTGAATATTTAGCCCACTTCTCATCACAGATTGGAGATTACTCAGATGTTTGTCACTCATGAGATCAACGAAAAGTCTGTACCAAGATTTCATATGAATAACAAGATCACCTTCCATTAGATATTAAACACTCATCTTACGTTCATCGACCATAAAACTAATGAAAAGTTCTCATCAAAGTGGGGTCTGAATATTTAGCGTGTATATCATGATAGATTTGAAGATTCATTATATGCTCAGTGATCATGAAACTAACGAAGAATTCTCATCAATATTCTATCTGAATATTTAGCTTACTTCTCATCAGAGATCCAAGGTTCATCAGAAATTAATCCATCACCAAATGAACGAATAAATCTTATTAACCTTCTCTCTGAATATTCAGATCTCCTTGAATCAAATAAAAAAAATTCATCAGTTGTCCATCGATCATGAAACTAACGAATTGTTCTTAACAAACTTTTATCTGAGTATTAAGCTCATCTCACGTCGAATCGGGAAGAGCTACTCGACGCCGAGCCATTATCAAATTAGCGAAAAGTTCTGAACAAAATTCTATTTGAATATTTAGCTCACTTCATGTGAGACATGAGTGATGAATCAGAAGTTCAGCTATCACGAATGTAACGAAAAGTTTTTAGCAATCATTTATCTCAATATTTAGCTCATCTCTTATTAGAGAATAAAAATTCAGCAGATGTTCACCGATTGCGAAATTAACGAAACGTCCCGATGACACTTCTATCTGGATGTTCAGCTCGTCTCGAATCTGATATTGAAGAGTCGCCCGATACTAAGCTATCATGAAACTAACGAAGAGTTGTTATCAATCTTCTATTTGAATATTCAAGTCACATTGGATTAGAATTATGAGATTCTTGCGTTGTTCAGCGGTAGTGAAACTCCAGAACGGTTCTTAACAATCTTCTGTCTGAATATTCAGCTCACCTTGCAACCGATAGTGAACACTCATTACATGTTCGACGATCATAAAGCTAATGAAGAACTCTTACGAATATTCTATTTGGATATTTCGCTCACTTATCATTAAAGACTGAAGACTCACAGTATGTTCAACGATCATGAGACTAATGAAGCGTTTGTACCAACCTTCCATTTGAATATTTCGCTCACTCATCAACAAAGATTGAATATTCATCGAATGCCGTGCGATGACGAACGTAACGATGTATTCTTATCAATATTCTATCTGAATATCCACCTCGCTTGTCATTAAAACTTGAATGTTTATTAGATATTTATCAGTTATGGAACTAAGGAGACGTTCTTATAACAGTTCTATCTGAATGTTCGGCTCACTTTTCATGAGATATTGAAGACTAATCGTCCGTTCAGCGATCATGACATGAACGAAAAATTCTTAACAACCTTCTATCTGCATATTTAGCCGATTTCTTATCAAAGATTGAAGATTTATTAGAAAACCATCCATGATGAACTTAACGAAGAAATCTTATAATCTGTCTATGTGAATTCTCAGCTCACATCTTATTAGAGAATCAAGATTCAACAGATGTAGACTAATCATGACACGAACGAAACATACTTATAACACTTCTATTTGAATATTTAGTTCCTTTCTCGTAAAAGATGTGAGATTCATCAAGTGTTGACCCATTATATAACTGACGAAGAGTGCTTACCAACATTCCGTCTGAGTATTTGGTTCACTTGTCATCAGAGCTTCAAGAGTCATAAGATATTCATCGGTCATGAAATTAACAAAGAACTCGTAGAAATATTCTATCTGAATATTAAGCTCCCTGCTCATGAGAGATAAAGAACTCATTAAATGTTTACGCATTATGAATTCAAAGAAGAATTCTTACGACATTCTTGTCTCAATATTTAGCTTACGTCTTATTAGAAACTAAAGACTCATCACATGTTCAGCAATCATTTAACTAATGGAGAACCTTCACGAGTCTTCTATCTGAATATCTAGCTAACTTCTTTTCAGATGTTGAAGATTCATCATATGTTCACTCATCATGAAACTTACGAAAAGTTCTTAATAATCTTCTATCTAAATATCTAGGTCACCCTTCATCAGAGATTGATGATTCTTTGCATGTTTAGCGATTATGGAACGAACGGACAATTCTTAGAAAAATTCTGTCGGAATATTGAACTCACCTTGCATCAAATGTAGAAGATTAATTATATGGTTACCGGTTATGAAACTAATGAAACGTTCTTATAATACTTCTATCTGAATATTGAGCTCACTTCTCATCAGATATTGGATATTCATGAAATTTTCACCAGACATGAAACTAACGAAACGTTCTTATAACGGTTCTATCTGAATATTTAGGTCTATGCTCATCAGAGATTGAAAATCCATGGGGTTTCCATTGATCACGGAACAAATGAAGAGTAGGTATAAAGATTCTATTCAAATATTCATCCCGCTTTATATTTCAGCTTCACAATTAATCACATGTACTCTCATCATCAAAATAATGAGTAGATCCTAGTAAGATTTTGTTTAGATATTTAGCTCACATCTCATCAGTAATTGACTATTCATCAACCCTTCACCGATCATGAAACTAATGAAGAGTTCTTACCAACTTTCTGTCTACCTATCCAGTTCGGCGTGCATTAGGTATGAAAGTTTGATGAAATGTTCACCGATGACACAGTTAACGCAGAGTTCTAAAGACTCTTGTATACAAATATTTAGGTTCTTTCGCGTTAGAGATTGAAGATTTTCAGTATGTTCATCTATCATGAAGCTAACGAAGAGTTTGTACCTTCTATGTGAGTATTAAGCTCCCTGCTGGTCAAAGTACGAAGATTCATCAGTTGTTCAGCAGTCATGCTACCAACGAAAAGCTCTTAGCAGACTTTTATCTGAATATTTAGCTCAATCTCATCAGAGATATCAGATTTATCTGATGTAGATCTATCATGAAACTAAGGAAGAATTCGTACGACTCTTTGATCCGAAATTATAGCTTATTTGTCATCAGATACGTGAGATGCATTCGATGTTCACCTATCGTGAAATAAAGGAAGGGTTCCTAGCAGCCGTCTGTCTAAATATTCAGTTCACTTCGTATAAGATATTGAACTCTTATCATATATTCATCTATCATGAACTAAACGAACAGTTACAACGAGCCGTTTATTTGAATATTTAGCTCGCTTCGCATTATTTAATAAAAACTCATTTTATGTTACCCTTTCGTGAAACTGACGAAGACTTCTCACTAATCTTATGTATGAATATGTAGCTCTCTGTGCATCATTTGTCGAAGTCTCATCTAACGTTCACTGATTATGAAATAAATGTATAGTTCTCACGAACCATCTATCTGAATATTTTTCTCACTCAGCATGAGAATCTTATGATTCATCAGACATCCACAGATCGTGAACGATATGAACAGTTCAGAGCAACTTTGTATTCGGATACTTAGCCCGCTCCGTATCAGAGATTGAGTTGTATTATATGTTCACCGATGGCGGCACTAACGAAGAGTACATAGTAATGTTTTGTTCAAATATCTACTTTCAGAGTTTGTGAACCTCGATCGTGATTATTTGAGTTATGTTGAAGTGATAGATGAGCGTTCTTCACAAGTTATGGATTCATTTATCTTTCGGACGTTTAGGTGAAGATCTTGTGTTTCTAATGTAGCTGAAATTTACATTGAAAGTTAACAGTTCAAAGTTAAAAGCGTCTGTTCAGATGCTTCTGTTAAAGTAAACTCAATATCTCAAGTAACAGATAGGATCTATAGCACATAGATGTTGATTAGCTAAAACCCTGTTTCTGTTCTAATGTTTGCGGTTTCATCAGTCATAGGTTTTCTATGGATAATGTAGGCGTTGACTGAATGAATTTAGAATTACTATATGACAGCTTTTTTCGGATTCAAGAACGACAAATGAAGCTATAGATGTTTCTATCAGACTGCGTGGAGATTGCTGGTTTATGAATGATGCGTACAACAAAGACTCCATATAAATACTACGTTCTTATCAAAAACAGTCCATAGTTTTTACCAAGTTGGAATATGAATTAATAAAAGAATCCTTCATATGATACTGATATTCATATCTGCTGTTCGACCTGAAAAAGTCTAAGAGTTTAGCAATAAGACCAAACAACATATAAAAACTGAATCTCGAGTATGCTTTTATTCAAATACTATACAATGAACAAAATACCCAGATGATCTAGGATGTACTAGTAGACCATTTGATTGATGCATGATTTATATACTTAATTTTTATCCAAATACCACACACTGAATACAATACTTAGACGACCTATGACATATTGGTAGAGCATTCGATTGATGTATGATTTATAGTGTTACTTTATATTCAAATACCACACACTGAACAGAATATCTAGATGACCTATAATGTACCGATAGATCATTTGATTGATGCATAACTTATAATTCTACTTTTTATTCAAAGACCACACACTAAATCAAATACCCAGATGTTCTATGACGTATCAGTAGATCATTCGATAGATGTATCGTTTATAGTCTTACTTTCTATTCAAATACCATGTTCGCTTGACATAAACTATTCAGCAGTGGAGTTATGCTAAATAATGTTATGAAAGACGAACTTGAAATGCTAAAATTCTATTCAAGTGATATATTCAGTTTATATCGCACTTGAAAATCAATCATAAATATAACATCTCTTGGTAGATGAATCTTATCTACAAATATGCTATACAAACATACTCTTCACTATACTTTAAACATTTAGAATACGCGATATGCTCGATGATAGTATGACTTAGGCATCATTTTGATCAAAGTGTCATTCACACAGTAGATTTGTTTTAGTAACAAGTTTGGCATAGAATCGTAACGGCAGATAATATCAAAAATGAATGAATCATATCACATTTCTATTCATAGATTGTGCGTCTTTGAAATAGAAGTTTTAGAGTTGAGAATACATGTAATGACGACATACTAAATGACCCACTCACACCAGACATATATTCAAATATTTGGCATACAAGTAATTTAAGCTTATAAAAAAAAGAAAAATACGAGATAATAACTTCATCTATGAATCGTTCAAACGAATATTTCATATAAATATTCATTTTTCACGCACTAAAAGCACAGCATACATGATAAGAACATCAATCGTTCAATAGATGAACCATTCATAGCAAATTTCTAGTCATATATTCTTCTCATGTCGAATCGAAATCAAATTTTATCATCAGACTCGATTTTTCATAACGATGGCATGATTTTTAGCAAGCATTCATTCAGATATTTGCTTCACATCAAAACAAGATTTTAGTTTAATAATTTGATTAAATACTTTGAAGAAAGACAACATTATAAACATGTGCTTGCTTTTCAAATTTTCTGTCACGTTCAACTGTTGGCATGAAATGTAAGATATGATGAGGGAATATACGGCTTATGTACGAGATTAAGAAGAACCGTGTTCCATTCATGTATGCTATTCATTATAGTTCAGTATATCTCAATCACATCGATCTACACATTATCATTGAAAAAGTACGGATTATATCTCTTACAGCGAATAGTTCGACCAGCTTACGTAAGGTAAGCTCCTGTTCAGCATCATTGGAATTATCTTCCAGAAAATTTCGTATCTTCAACGCTCTGGTGTAAGTCGTCACCAGGATAAGGGCAAATAACAGATGAACTATAATAGTTGTTTCAGCCATCAACAAACAATTATGTTAACAGATGTATAAATAAATGCGAATATGAAATTGTATGTTTGAATCGGTTTTTTTTATCTCTATATCTATGTCTTAACAGATGAAAGAAAGAAGCTTCTAGCATATATTTTTCTCTCTCTCTTTTTCTCTGTTATGATAAAGATTAGTCGAGCATAACTATTGTGTTCTTGCATTACAAAGGATCGTTTTAATATGCATTAGAGAGAAAAAATAAATAGTAAGACAAAATAATCTTTCTCTTTGTGTAGATGTTTTTTTTATTACGCAGAGAATGATATACAAATATATTATTTTTTTCTCAATACATTTTTTCTATTATTAATTTACAACGCTATTCTCTGGTATTCATAATAATGATTGAAGCGCGTGACTTGTTTATACATAGATAAAATTACTATTCTCTCTCTCTCTCTTTCACACCTGTATAATTAAGCAAAAAGAGTAGCTATTGGCAAAACCAAGAAGCAATCTTTGATGCATGATCAAAAGAACAGAAAAAATTTGTTTTTTTTTCGTCATGTATCACACTGCATTTCAAAATAGGCTTGTATTGAAAGTGGCCTTGATTTCGATTTCATTCAAGTCTCTTATTTCTTTTTGTGACTTATTTTATTTTCAAAATTGAACATCAGTGTTCTAATTTTTAAGCATAATTTCTCCAAACTATCTTACTTTTTATTTGAAGGATTTGAAAATATCTCACTCAATGTATGTTTTTGTCATTATATAAGTTTACATTTTCTACTAATATTTCTTCATCTCTTTGTATTGAAATTGATGATGCTTTTTTTTTTTTTGTTTAAAATTATTATAACAATTGAAATTGAGTTGATTATTTTCTATCCCTAAAACACGTAGTAAGCTTTATGTAATGAAATTATTTTTTATTCTGCATTAAAATGAAATAAATTTTATCTTTTTTAAAATTGTTATGGATTGAAATAAAGAAAAAAAACTAATAGAATACTTTTAATATTTATTGAGCTTTTAAAATAAAATATGATATAGTCATTCAATGTATTTTAAATTATAAGAAAATAATACAGAATTGTTTTCATAGTCATGTTGTTTGTTGAATGTCAAAAAAACAAAATGACGTATATATCATGCATATATCTCAGAGGGCTTGCACTGTATATCTATAACAAAGGATTTTTCATATCATGTGCAATTTTTCTTTATTATTATTTTTTAATTTTTTTTGTTGATCAAAAGTATAATACTAATCGTAAAATACACTGAAAAATATGACGAATCAAGTTGAATAAAACAAAAACTAAATACAATTTATAATGATAATAACAAAAATCATACTCAAGGCTAATAATAAACTGAATGCATTCATGTGTATCAATCCATGTTTAGTGAATCACATTTTGTTTGTTTATGATTGAATGCAATTGAATTTAGATATTATATCAGATATATTTTCACAGCACTTGCATTATATATGTATAACATAATAATTTTTAAATATACGAGTTTTTTAAGTTAATTTTTATTATTCACATGAAATTAATTCTATGATACACTGAACCATATCGTAAAACATCTGAAATCCAACAAGTTCTAGAGTAAAATAAAAAATAATCCATGCGAACAAGAAGAGTAATTTTTAATGATCAATCATCTTAATTTCAGATGGTTCGACACATATTAACGCATCAACAGTCGTTAATAGTATGTGTGTGTAAGCCTTTGAGTGCAATTGAATCTAAATATTATATTAGATATATTTTCAAAGGACTTGTATCATACATCTATAACAAAATAATTTTGAATTATTATTTAATTTTTTTTTTTTTAGTTTTCGTTTATTTTTTCTTAATAACATGATAGTAATCATAAGATATACGGAATAATATTGATGAATCATGAAAAATAGAGCAAAGTATAAAGTAAAACAAAGAATAAACCATGAGGACAAACAAACACAATAATTTCAAGGACAAATCAAAATAAATTCAAAATTTTCACATGTAGCGATGTGTAATAATAATAAGCCGAAGACTGAAGCAATCTAAAGTGCTCAATATTCAGTAAACTAATAATTGGTAGTCCACAATTTACCTCATAAATGATTAATAATACAAAAAAATTAACTTTTCTTACGAACAACTATAGTATGCATTATGTAACGGCGAGATCTCATACAATTAATGGCACTTTTAATGCATTACATTTATATCAACAAAAGAGTAAATTAACAAATTAGATTATTTCGGTCTTAAGTTTCAAGATCGGTCAATTATTATTATTATCTTGTAACAAATCATCATCAGTGAATCATAATTTGTTTGTGTGTCTCTGAGTGCAATGAAATCTAATTATTTTATCATATATATTTCGAAAGAACTTAAATTATATATATCTATAACAAAATATTTGTGAAGCATATGAATTTTTGTTATGTATTTTCATTTTTACTTCTTTTTTATTAATAACTCGATACTAATGATATGATACTCTGAAACATAAACTATAAAAAAATAAATAAAATAACTCATAAAGATAAGAACAATAACTTTACTGATAAATCATAAAAATCGAAAGGTTTGAGATCTATAGATCTAACATCAGTGGTTTATAATATATTTGTGTGTATGCGAACGAGTGCAATGTATTTCGAATATTATATCATATGAATTTCTTTAGAACTTGTATCATCTATATAGAACAATAGAATTATGTATCATTTGGATTTTTTTGTTATTAATGTTTCATTTTTTTAAAGTTTTTCTAGTAACATGATATACTTATTATATGATTTATTGAAACATAATGACTCACTCCTGATGGTAAAAATTATAAACAAAAATAGAAAATAACCTATAACAATAATAATTTTAGTGATGAATTATAATAAATTCAAAGCTCTTATTTTATTTATCTGATTCATCATAGGTTTCATGATATCATACAATTTGTATTGTGTTAATGATAAAAAAAGATACTAAATATTAAAATGAAAAGTCGAATATAAAATTATAGAAATTCATGTGATTCGTAATCTTATTAGTACGTATATGATACAAGTCTTATTAATATATGTAAGTAATAATATTCAGAGTAAATGACGCTAATAAGAACATGTATGCACATATTCTGAACTACTGTTGATGAGTCTTTTAAAGGTCAAAAATGATTTAAAATGACTGTTTACAAATCCGCAGCTTCTGGAACTTATTTTTGGTAGACTTACGGTACTTTAGTAAATAAATCCCGAAATTCATTTCTTTTGTGAGCCTTATTGAAGTGTTTAGATAGATCCCGGGATTTATTTCTACGTTGAGACTTATGGGAATTTTTAAACAAGTGCTGCTACTTATTTCTGTCTTGGAATTCGTGTCTTCTCATTGACGAACATAAAGTCGAATTTCAAAAACTGTTATATTCAGTTTAAATTGTTGGTTTAATCTAAATTATTCAACTAGAAAAGACTCTTAAGCTTTTGATTTTCTTCGGTTAAGTTCTTAACAGTTTATTCTATCAATTTTAAGAAACACCTATTGTAGGAAGTAAGTGTGTGAGTGTTGGTGAACAGAGGATCCACACTTAAGTCCAATGGTCGTTCATGGAATTATCACGTCACAAAATATAGGTTTTAGAGTTGGATAGCGAGAAAGACAATAAAAGTCTCGAAAAATAAATTAAAAAAATATGATCAATACTAAAAGTAGTCAACAATGCAATTTCAGTCTTTTATTTCTTCCAGATATGTTAAAAACTACACGAACAACGGGATTGTACTTTTGAGCATGTTGAGATGCATAGAGAAATTAAACATTTTCCCAATTAATAGAAAGATAGATTCAATTGTTTTCTACTGTCAATTTTTCTTCGAACATCATAATTTTGCAGATCAGTTTCATGAAAAGAGAGCAAAAAAAAGAAAAAACATACATAAAAACAGAATTAAATACTCCATTATATTCACACAAAATGATTAAAAAAAACAAAGATAAAATCTGAATCTCATTCATAGATAGTGTTTTTGTTTTTTGTAGCTATGTAAATCTTGTGTCAAAAAAATTAAATTCTTGGTACAGCAATAGTGAGAATATGATATGAATGTACTAATCGTAATGTTACAATAGGTACTATAACATAGAGGATAGAACTTAGAAATTAGCTTCTGCAGTGAAAAATTGTTCGAAAAGATTTTAACAGGTATAATGAATCTAAACGGCACCATCGTTAGTATGTTATCAATATCGATTTTTTTTTGTACGTCAAACTTTTAAAATACAGAGTAGACAAGAAGGATAAGTGCGCATGACCAACGAAACATACTGCAAGATGTGGGAACATTCACTTAATAAAGATATAAGAGACATAAAAACAAAATAGTGCTCTGCTTTTGTCACCCATAAGGTATGTAGAAACAACGATTATCATATCAAATATCAACAGAATCATATATACATATAATGGTAAAATTGAAGTCGATTTGAAGCACTTCTCGTGTTATCTTTTCTAGGTTTAATGTCGAAATAACAAGGTATATGATTGAGCAGATGTTTTTGAAGCCATCAAAAACAATATGCCTACAGATATATTAAATAACTGATGTGCACAAAATTGATATTTGCTTTATTTCCTTCGTTATCGACTGATTGTTTCTAGTATCACTCGCCCAAAAATGGACTATCACTGTGTAATGCTCCATACAACTATGCTCGTTGTCCTGATCATCCTTCTCTCTGTCGACCAAAGCCACAGTTATACTGTTGCTGCTAATGTTCTCAAGAACGATATATCTTCTTCTGTAATGTATCAAAACATGCTTGAGAAGAACAAAGACGACGATTCACTACTTCTTCGACTTCGTCAACTAACTAAAGATCTATGGTATATCAGTGAAGCGGACTATCCTCTCGAACCTGTGAGCTTCCCAACTCCACTCAGCAACAAACGACTTATCGAATTTGCTCAACCACAGTCACCAACAGGAACACGTGTGGAACGACAAGATTTAACAGAATTCTTGAGATATTACACTTCAGAAGACAATGCGGAAGCACTTGGTGATCCAGCATTGACACGAAGGTTTCAAGCTTTGGAATCATTTCTAAAACGGGAACTAGAACATGTTTATGTCTATCGAGTAGGTGACGAACCAAGAATAGTCGTCTTGGCACTTGGAACGACAAAAGACGGACAACGACTTGTTGGCTTCCGAACTGTATCCATTGAAACATGAGATAGATATATAGTTTTGAGAACTAATAGTGAGCGTTTATTATATTAAATACAGCTCGATCATTGATCTTGGTCGTTTGCTTCGAATTTTCTTATCAAGAGCGATCCGTTTCCTCATGCAGCATATACAAAAACTGTTCAACAAATTGAAATTCAATTTGATTATCCAAAAACAAGTCATAAGAGATATACTCCATTGTGCTGATATTCATATTAGTGTCTGTGAATATAATCATCTTGTTTATTCTCTATTTTCCTCAGTCTTTCTCTTTTCTATATAAGCTCGTGTTCTAGTCAGAAATAGGCATCATCAAATGAGTCTAGTTCGTTATGAAAGACTGTCAAAGAACACGCGCAGGACTCTATAGACGTTGTTGGTTTGCCGCATTTCGTCGCTCAGAAAGTGATTCCAATCTCTTATCGTTTTTTTCTGCTCATTACATTCTCGCCTACCCATCGATCAATGTTTTTCTAAAACAAAACAAAACAAAGTTTGATATTCGTCTATGTATTATAAGTTGCGATATATGACATATATTGGGCGAATAACTGAATGCTTGTGGTTGTGGCAAAACAGTTTGAATCAAGTTATTTCGATGTTGAACGGGTTATGAGAAAAAGGAAACTCTGAGCATGATCAGACAATCTATCGCTCACGTCAGTTGTCATAAGTCAATATTTTTGCCGTATCCTTCTGTTTTAGATGTACGAAGCTGTCTACGACAAATCTCTCTGTGGCTCTATTGTGTGAATTTTCTCCTAAACTACACTCATACGTACATCCATACCCACGATTTCAATCTATCCATCACGATTCGTCCTATGTCAAGATATCATATCAACAGATCGAAAAGCACTGTTTATCTGTTTTGCCATGTGCAGTGGTTAAGCTGTGAAAAGAAATTTCTCATATTCTATCATACCATATTTTTTACTGACTATTTAAAGACTATAATTTATGCCTTTGTATCTCATCCATTTTGCGTGGCACTTGACGTTTAAAAAATGAATGAATCGAGCTAGATTGTATCATTCGTTGCTTACTGTTTGTAATATTTTAATTGAAAAAAAAAACAAAAAAAACGTATTCCGATCAAATTTCCTTTTTATCTGAATGATGATTAAGATAGATTGAAAGATACTTTGTGCGAACATCGATAGGATAAGCTATTTGACATCGTAGGAATGTTGAAAAATGGTAATTGTAATACTTTCACTGTATAAATCACTACTTTTCTTCTTCTTTACTCTGATAGCCATCGCAATCGAAGCTCAAAGAGCATTAGTCTCTGGTTCGAGTCACTGAACAATTTCAGAAAATGTATGCTGTCTTATGTCTTATAATTATGTTGCTGACAGGTAATATTACAAAAGTAATAATACTACAGACCTGAATCCCATGTCTTTTACATGATGAATTATTTTCTTTCTACAAAACATGCTTTCTTAAAGAAACCTACATGATTTGGATTGTTCCGTCTTGAAAAATATCTTTCAAAACTGAGTTCTTCTACTTTAGGGAGAGAGTAGGCAGAATTCTATTACATATGTTTGCATCATTATCTCTCTGCCTATGGCAGATCAGATTTCAACAAGCAATTGCTACGGCTGTAAAAACAACCATGACAGCAACAGACAAAGGTTCCAATGAATTAGTCAAGTCTCGACTAGAAAATGATCGTTTCATAAATTCATTCAATCCTCAATATAAATTGCCTCATCTAGGGCTTGCTTTAATATGGAAGATTACTTCACCAGACAATACACGATTGCCATCTAATAAAAAAGAACTTGATAAAATTTTACCCGTTATTCGACATGAAAAATCCGAAGAATTATATTTAACAAAACCCGCTTTACGATTTATTTGGATTGGACATGCTTCATGTTTTATTCAAATGAACAATTTTCGATTCTTTGTCGATCCAGTTTTCAGGTAGATGCTCACTATCTCTCTCGTGTTCTTTTAAAAAAAACTGAATGATTATAGAAAACAATGTGGTATAACAGACAATGGTTTCTTGATAATCATATAAAAAATGTTGTCGAACTGGATTGGTGGGAAGAATATTATTTTTCAGTAAGAAAAGAATCATTTTGAAAACTTTTTTGTAATGCATATTTTTGGTTTATGTTTTAGAAAAAAGAAGTGAACATTGCTTTTTGTCCAGCTCAACACTGGTAATGTTCATTGATTTTTTTTGATAGTAATAAAACATTCTTTTACTCTAGGAGTCGTCGTACTGCATTCGATTTAAACAAATCTTTGTGGGGCAGTCATGCTGTCTGGGATACTACACATAAATTCTACTTTATCGGCGATACAGGTTATACTCATAACATTTCAATTTTTCGACAAATTGGCAAACACTATGATCCATTCGATTTAAGTGCTATACCGATCGGTATTTATGAACCACAATGGATAATGCAAGCTCAACATGTGTCACCAGATGAAGCTGTTCAAATACATATTGATGTTCAATCAAAAACTTCGATTGGTATTCATTGGGGTACATGGGCATTCGCAAATGAATATTTCATGGAACCACCTAAAAAACTTGCTCAAGCAGTTCAAATAAATCAACTTGATCCGTCATCATTTGTTGCAGGTAAACATGGTGAAATTTTTGACTTACCTTAGTAATACTAATGCATCATATGTAACTCGTTGTTGTTTCACTCATTTTAATGTCCGTAGTTTTAATCGTGATGATTAAAAATTGAATCACCTAAAATTTTGAAAAAAGGCATTAGAAGAGTGTGAAAGAGACATGGAGCAATACACAGAGAGAAGAAAGAAAAGGATCAGAACGATCATCGTTCGAAAATGGCAGTGATGATTCAATGAGCCACGACTGGAGCCGAACTCAATAAATTAGGATAAGAACTAAAACAAGATATTTACCTTATCAATATAAACTGACAAGAATAGTTCATATTACGATAAGCGTCAGATATTAAAGCTTTATAACAGAAAAATAGTATTCGAAACAACTAAAGGTATATTACTCTAAAATCGAAGATCTATGTTCATGGAGAACAGAACGATGATTGCTAAATGAGGTCAAAGTCGATTCGATTACGATCTTTGTTGCAGACCAGACTTATAGATAACAAGTACAATATGACGTTGAACAATCAATATTTAGACAAACAAGGTCATTAGTTATCTCATTGGATCAGAGTGCGTTTGGTTCTTCTATTCGATTTGCTTGTCTACATTTACGTCTATCATTTATAGGTAGGCTCGAAACCAAATGATTTTTGCACACGATGTTCTTTGGTCCATGCATAAATTGAGCATAAAATGCAATGTTGTAATCATCTCCTTGTTTCGAACGTTTTGTTTTGAATGTACACTCAATATATTTTATATATAATAAAGGTGTGGCTGTGGGTTAAAGAAGAACTATACCTTCTCTCACATCCACTCCATACGCACGCCCTGTTTCTTTTCAAGACTTTTATCAATATTTACATCTCTTGAATAGTTTGATTAAGATATAGTGGTAGAACCGAACATGTTTGATGATGAATAGATTTAAGCCTAATTCGACATACATCGTATGATGGTTTGGTTTCTGTTTATATATCGTAAATTCATGCACAATAAAGGATTTTTTTCTCGATTGCAAATAATATAAGATTACATTATTTCAAAATCATGTATGTCATTTAATCATGTTTTATGAAATGTCAAGTTATCTGAGAATATTTAAACATTGGATGAAAATTATCAAACATACTGGAAAACACGTACATTACTTTTGCAGAAATCATGTTAAACATGGAGAAAAACCAGGAGACAGAAAAATCGAGATTTATTGACATGAAAAATAATATCGACAGAGAGAGATTAATAAGACATGTTTGTCTTCACATTCATTTATACAAAATACAAAGCGTACCTATTGATGTTATATTATTGCTTTCATCCTTCGAATTATGTCATCATAAAAAAGTAGGAAGACAAAAAGAAGATTTTTAATTCATATCGATAGATTACTGTTAATATATGATTGAAATAATTCTTAACTAAATTCATAATTTTTCTCTAATTAATATATAGATGTTTATTACAATTGTAGATAATGTTGAAAATGGCATTATCTATCGTTATCTTCTTTACAGTTTCAATATTAATCAATGGATCACACTATCGAGGTGGCTTTATCACATGGAAGGTTTGATACTAGCATAACAGATTGTTCTATTCACCTGATGTCTATATTTCTTTAGCCACAATATCCTCATATTATTAATCAAAACCCAGTGGCCATCATTCTTAAACAACGGCATGTTTGGAGGCGCTCTTCAATATTTTGCAATGATATCACGATCACTACTAAGGGTCTAATTGGTGGCGGTAGTGTTCATTGTATTTCGACATGTTCTACCACGGGTGTTCTCGCTTCTGTCAGTGCTCCGTGCGTTGCATACAGTATAAAGAATGATTGGAGCGTTGGTGAAGTATCTACAGTTATCAATGTATCAGCCAATGTAAAATTTGAAGCAGCCTTTCAAGGTTTTCGTTTCTTTTTTTTTAAATAATTTTTGCAATTTTTGTACACTCATAGGTGGTTCTTGGATCAGCACATTGGATGTTGGTGCTGGTGGCAGGTGGTCTATATCAGCGGAAATAACGACGATTCCTCGATCAGATGGTACGTATAAGAGGTTTCAATGGATCCGACCGAAGAAAGTCGGCCTATAGACCGTCGATATTTGGCCCGTCCCTGGTCATGACTTTTTTTCTTAAAAACCGGCTCATCCATGAGCGTTCGTGGGCCGGTCATCTAACTGCATTGGATAAATTTTAAACATATTGGTGAGCAAGCATATTTTGAGTACCGGTTGTTGATATATACAAAAAAAAATGTTCGATAACATATTTGTCAACCTACAAAACCTTCAGTTCGTTTGAATTCAACAGGATTTTTCAGGGTTTTTAGTTGAAAAAGCAAAAAACATTGCAGCATAAAGATTTGTTTGATCTTCAACTTGGTGTAACAACATATGTCAATGGTTGTTGTTTTAAAAGAACGAACCTATCGCTTACATTCTTCTTCGGTGCTAGTATTTGTTTTTTCTTCTAGCTTTTTTCAAGGTGTTCTAAGGACATGAGATCAGTATAGCAGAACTTGGACATTTTTAGTCTTAACAAAAACATCACTTTCAAGGAATATTGAGTACCCGCTCTTCTATATTGTGACCTATATATCATGCGCAGTTGCATGATTTATGGCTATACGTTTACTCCATATACAACTGAAGATTCTCTGTAAAATAAAAATAGAATCACCTAAAATAAATTATTTATTAACGAGTACTGTCTATCATTAAAAAGTATTCAGTTACATACTTAATATTTAACACATCAGAACAATTGTTTAATCTATGAGATTAGAATGATTCACCATGACAAATTGAAGTTTATATATTAGTATAATTTCATAGTCTGTCAAAATAACAAAAAAACGATTACTAACAGTGAAAATGTCTAATGTTGGATGTGTTATTTCATATCGTCATGCCACTGGCAGCCAAAACATTGTTAAATAATAGAAAAACTAACAGGCAGGCATGGGCATAATTCATAAAAAAAGTGCGATTTTCTTAGATACCTTCGGGTGTATACTGCTTTATGTATGATGATGAATCAGCACCGGTAGCTGAAGAAACAATGTCAATTAAAATTTGATGATTGAGAAAGTTCAATAGAAATAGAATTAGAGTTAGAAAAGCCATTGATGATTATGCTATAATTGTAGATGAACAAGGTACACTAGATAACGGCATTGTCTTGCATATAAAGAAAGCTTTTTAAGGTAATGACCATTTTATCCTTTTCTTTGTTTTGCTTTATATAACTACTGTTCGCTAAAAAATTTTTTTTATTCAATGGAAGAATTACGTGAGATTTTAAAAAATTTTATTAGAAACAGGCAATATCTTTTGAAAATTTTATATTTTATTTAAAAATTCAGTTGATGGGCGCCTATTGCAAAACCCAATGAACCTGGCTTAGCCGAGAGGTTTTCTATCTACTTCACAGATAAATCATATAATTTTCAACAAAATAAAAAAGTAAAATTGAACGATGGTCTGCCGAGAGAAACTCATGAATAAATACATATGCGTAATTTTTATCAACTTCAATCATTGCATAATTATCTAGGTACATATAATACACCACCAACGAGCTCAATGTCATCTATTAAGTTATTGCGTGTTGGATCCAAATACACATGGAAAATACCAGTGGTGGATACCGATGGAGATGTCGTTCGTTATCGGTGGGCTCGAAAAGGACCACCTGATGAATGTGCTGCGTTCGTATATTTTTCTTTGGTTTTTTTTTGTGTCAAGTGATTTTACTTTTTGATAGTGTGTGCAATGGACTTCCTAATGCTATCTTAAATAAGGAACCATGCACTATTACTTATACAGCAACAACAACAGGTTCTTGGGTAGTAGCATTGAAATTCGAAGATTTCGAGTTTTCATCACAGACAATGCCTCTCTCAAGCACATCTTTACAATTCATTGTCATTGTTTATTTAAGCAATCATAGCTGCAGAACACGTATATTGAATAAAGAATGACGAATAATCAATGATCGGTATTTACGCCTCTTGAAATGTTTTCTTCAAAATCAAATATATCACTGAGCACAGCAAAGTAATTTCGACATTTCTACATTACAAAAACATTTCTTTGAGACTAAGCAAACATTTGAGTGGAAATTTCTTCAATTTGTAGTGACAAAATAAACATATATCGCTGATGTTATGCAAATTGATCTATTGTATAAGTTTGAAAAACTTTTCATTCATATTTTGTTTAGTCTTAAAATAAAGTCATGCAAACCAAAGAATTTTTTGTAATACCAAACTCTAGTTATTATTTTGCTGTACTCTGTGATCATAGGCGGCGAAACGATTTCAAGCTAGAGTAGGCTTAAGTTGAGTCTACACACATGCTTTTACTTACTCAGCCAAGGGGGAAACGACGGACGTGAAGTAGAAAAGTACGCCAAAGTAGACTACTTGGAGTAGCTCAAAGTACCACCCAAGTAGTCCAAAGTCAGAACAAGTAGCTTAAAGTAACTTCAGGTAAATTTGAAGTTGAACAGTACTTCAAAGTAAGCTACTTCAAGTAGCTGAAAGTAACTTGAAGTAGCTGAAAGTAGCTGAAAGTAACTTGAAGTAGCTGAAAGTAGCTGAAAGTAACTTCAAGTCCAAAAGTCCGCCGTTTCCTCCTTGTACTCAGCCCTAATGACTTGACCTCTTATATTTATGATTGGTTTGATTTTGAATAAGGTATATCAAGAAGCGACAAGTTGCTAATATCGATCATTCATTAAGTGTGACTCGTTATTTCGTACATATACAACAAAAAAATAACGTTTGTGTTTTTTTTTTGCAAAGCGCCTTTCTATTGTGGACAACCACAAGCAGGTTCATGTATTTCTGTTAATACTGGTTCAAAAATTAACGAAATTGCACAGTTTTCAATTGGTTGTGCAACAACTACTGTGATAGAAGTTGATATATACAAGCCTGATGGTAGAAATAATACGAAAGCAAAAAATTAAATCTAAAGATGTTTCTTTTAGGCATGATGGTTGGTCCTTTAAAAGTAAATCCGTCAAACTCCTCTTTATATACAATAAGCATAACCTGGACACCAACATCAATGGATATAGGCACTAATCTTCTTTGTTATACCCCTGTAGGCTAATACTCTTCATAATTAAATAAGAATCTTTCTATGTCTGTACATTAGTTGGATGATAGGAATCAACAAGGCGATCAAGTATGTATTAAATATTTCGTAAGTGATAATGATTCGAAATTTGCTCGTTTCAAATATATAAATGGTAATTCTATTTATCTCTTGATATAATAAATTAAATTATAATTAAATACAGGAAGTATGAAACCTGTTGGTCAAGTTTATTCAAATCAAAGTGTTTGGTATATTGAATATACTAATGAAGTTCGTCGACCTAGTTTAGATGCATATGTTCATTTTTATTCCAATTCAACAAACAAACAAGTTCATCAAATTAATGTTCGAACTAATTTAAAAGATGTTATTTTTTCAAAGAATACTCTTACTTTTTTCACTTCGATTAACTGGATTTTGGTATGTCATCATTTATTTTCTTGATTTATGTTAATTATTATATTATTTCTAGGGTGAACATTATTATATTCTATTAGACAGGTAATTCAGATAATCGTATTATCTATTCATTCAATTTCCATTCAATAATGTTATGAAAACTAACGTGAATTTCTCGGAAAGGAGTTTTACTAATACCTGCATTCGTCATGCGGAGCACTGCTAAATGTATCCCTTTTCGATTATTAAGCTTTTCTTCTCCATAAATTGGTCTTCAAATGAGATGACTCGTGATTAGACCCACGGGAAAATTTTTCAAGAAAAAAACTGCGGTTTCATAAACCGCGAAAGTCAGACCATTTATGCGGTTTTTGAAACCAACGAAAACCGCGGTGAGAAGCGAGAAAACCGCGGTCCGAGCTGAGCTTGTGCAGGTCCAACCGCGGTTTTTTTCGGAAGAATTTTTCCGTGGGTAGCATCTATTCTATCTATTCAGATATCTCTTAAGATTTTTTTAATCTTCAGATCAAAATAAAGTTTAATACCCATTTTTTTCTCTTCACTTAGTTATAATTGCCACATAAATCTAAATTAATAAAATGCTCCCAAAGTTACGAAAAGGATAATTTTTGTACATTAAATTTGTTTTTACAATTATGATTTCGTACCTACAAGGTTTTCTCTGTGAAAAATTGAACAATAAAATTGAAATTTAATAGATAAAAGTGCAATATGCGTTTTATTCAGAAGAGAAATCTCTATCAGCAGTGTTCCAAACTACCCCATCTCTTTCAGAAAAAGTCATATGCCTCATTCTAATAGAATTAGTACCGCATTTGAAAACTAGGATGTGGCAGCCGTGGCCATGCATATAAATGAATGAGAACTTCTTACAAAAACTAAACTAAAACTAAGCATATATGAAAAGAGATGCATATCATTTATCTCATCATAATTCACTTTAAATACGTTACAGAAAACGTCTTCATATAAGCCTTCATCTATCATGTTTAGTGTTATAACAAGATAAACATAATATGAAATAAAAAAACAATCGTTTTATGTGACATTGAATGTTCTGGTACTAGTACATTCATAAAAACTCGCTCGACCATTAACAAGACTGATTTCGCTTGATATAGACATACATTATCTTGAGGGTTAGGACGAACCCGATCACGTGAGCTATCACTTCCTTTATGGCTTTTTTTCTGAATTGATTGGTTATTGAATGAGATTCTGGAAAACTCATCAAACAAGTCGAATCTAATCTTGGAAGCAGAAGTATATCAAGTAGAAAGTTACTGAAATCGAACGTTGAAATCGTTATCCTCTAAAGATGGAGGATGTATGTCAACTTTCATAAGAGACCATTTATAAATCTAGTCATTACGGACTTTATTTTATTTTTTAGTAATAACATGCAAATAAAATTTAAAGATGTGTCTATTGCAAATTATGCTTTATTCTTACTTTTAGGTCAGTTGTCACTGATCCAAGTGTTTGTGGACCACAAAGTCCACCTGTTAATGATGTCAATTTTTGGACATTTGAAGTACAAAGTGAAGGTGAAAGCGAGCTTGTTCTTTCACTGTTCTAACATTGAATACCTCAATTCTAAATCATTCGAATTCTTGTTCTTTCATGAATGGTGCACTTGCCTCCTAAAGAAAACTTCAAATAATTTGATAATTTCCGACAAAAGTCTATTGAGAATCGTCGAATCCCTTGTGACAGAATTGTTATAGGACCTTGTTTGATCCGACAGATGAAAAGCATCAGATGAACTAATGATCTAGTAGAATCTCGCTGATTTTAGCCAATGATACAATCTATTAAGAACATTACCATTAAGGTAAACAGTTGTATATATTGTCATAAACAACCCCGTTCGGCATCGTTATTTATTGTAATTGATTGGCATACAGTCATGGACAACTATGGGAATGAACCTGAGTTGATAAAAAACAAAGTAATATAATTGTAAAATAATAATTTATCAATAATTTTTTATTGAATTGAAATCTAAAAAAACGAGATGACATTGATAAATGAGACACTAGTTTAGAAAAAGCTTAACATAGTCTTGGAGATGTGAATTTCTAGTATTTCATTTAAATAATATCTTATTAAACAAAGGCTTACGAATCATCCTAGACTTTTAGTAAAACAGGATCTAAAAGAATTGTTAACATGCATAGGGTAGAATTTTTGAGCTTTCTTTCTCTCCACACAAGTTACAGACGTTGTTAGTATATAATCGAAAAAGTATAGTAGAAAGCGACCGGATCCAGAGAATGTCTGTCAATTTCATGACACCAAATCTCAAATCGGTTCCCTCCTCAGTTTTCGACCTAATTTCGATGATTTCCTGCACTCGAAAACAATGAACAGATGCCATTCTTATTTTCCGCACGATTCGGACTAGGCATATGCTTATCTATCGCAACAAACGAACATAGATCGGATTCGGTCGTTTTCAAAATCACATCCTGTTCTGCCCACCGTCTAGATTCACTGTAGTTACTCATACTCATCTCTTTTTAAACATTTGACCATCTTTCATTATCTATCTAGTTGAAAATGCTACCTTTTCCAGTAAAACCATGTACGCCTCTCCGTGTACCCTCTTCTTTCGCCAAAGTTATGCAAAACATCTTTGCTGACCTTATGATAAATATAATAAAACATTATAGTAAGTACGCAGTAGCAAGACAAAAAATGAGGGTAAGTGTGTGACTGTGGTTGTATAATTCATGTACCCCACCCACACCTACATGAAATTCATGATGGTTAAGCATGTGAATCTTGCTATAGAAAAGGATACTACTAATATGTTCCCAACAACCTCTACTATTCCTGTGTCCGCAACAATACCAACCACTAATCTGTCCCAAACAATATCATCCACTACTGTGTCCCAAACAACATCATTCACTACTGCCTCCCAAACAACATCATCTATTACTGCGTCCCAAACATCATCAACCATTAATGCGTCCCAAACAATATCCACAACTACAAAGGCATCTGTCAACGAAAGTAATCATTGAATATGATGTAAAAGAATTTCTGAATATATTGTATTGAAGGTTGTTTTCGACCGAAAATAAGATTAATTCCAAGTGGAACATCGTTATCATCACCATTACAGTTTCGTCGAAGTCAAGATTTTTATATACTTTCAAAAATTGGACTTAATTGTAATGATTCACTAACAACAACTACAAAATGGACAATAAATAATTGCTCATTGGAATGTTCATCACCAGTTCAACTTGATCAAACAATCATAACGAATTTTAGCGAACTTTTTATTCCAGCACGAACATTTCCATATGGACTCTATGAGTTAAAACTAACAGTTACAATGAATGCTTCACCAAATTGAACTTCATTCGCGTCTGCTTTTGTAAGAATCACACCATCAGGTATAGCAGCAAATCTAGTTCCATTAGGAATTACGATGATTACACATGGTTATCAACAAAATTTAATATTGGATCCAGGAAGCTATTCTGTAGATCCTGATCAAAATAAATTTGAAGCAACTGTAAGTTGAAAATCAACTTTTGAATATTGTTGAACATGTTTGATATTTGAAATAGCATTGGACTTATGAATATTACTGTCGAATCTATGGGATCTCGAGTTTTCAAAGTTTAGCAATATCGAGTGATGCTGAGAAGCTATTATGTTTTGAAGGCAATGGAATATTATGGAATTTTAATGAGATGTCGACGGCACCAAACTCATCGTTAATAATAACTGCTGGTTCACTTTTATCAAATCGAACTTATCAATTTATGGTACGTATGGAAAATCGTCAAATTTCTTCAATTCAAGTTACAGGATTTGTACTTGTCAATGTTGTTGATACTCGTTCTCCAGTGATTGCTGTTGCGTAAGTTATTTCGTTAATGTATGAAAATTAATTAATTTCATTTTGACTCAGATGTATTATTTCAAAAATGTGCCAACAAAATTTAGAATATCAATAGCTCAATCCAACAACACAAGTAGCACTTTACTCTATTTGTACTGGTAATTGTACAAAAATTTTAAGTATTATCTGGAATATTTATCAAGGTACGATTTTATCTTCAAATATTATTCAATGGAAAATGTTAAATGAAATAAATACTTATGAAAATATTTGGTTTTATGGTAGATAATTTATTACTTTTTAATACATTGAATAATTTTATTATGTTAGGGAGATATACAAAAAATTTTACAGCAACGAAACAATTATTGATTCAATATCCTCATATTGAATATTGGCGATTTGAAGTTATTTATTCATTTTTTTCAGAAACAGGTTCCAGTTCATTGAATTTTCTTATAAATCATCCTCCTAAAAATGGTTCTTGTTCGGCCAGTCCACTCAAT
>CAJNOP010000268.1:124853-195198 GCA_905250075.1 Rotaria sp. Silwood1
AATCTTTTAAGACAAGCTAAATTCAAAAGTGATATCAACAAGTGCACAATTCATTCAACAATACTCTTGAAAAACAGGACAACACTACTGAAAAAAAGCTTGATGTATCTTAATTTAGACAGTATGGAATTATGTTTTTTTATGAAAATATCAAAAAAAAAAAAATTCATTAGATATTTGAAAATAAATATTAAATTGCCAAAAAACTATATGTGATTCAAGTAGTACCAAGAAATTTTAGCAATTGTAGCAAACATGATTGTAATTTCTTTTGATAAAGACTTGTGATAATAATGATACAATAACGGTTAGATGATATATGTTAGTTCTCGTTGACTGCGAAATAAACTTTTCATTATAGTTCAAAATGAAAATCGAAGATTGTATGATTTTCGTCAACTAGATTGTCTGTAAAACTATTGATTTATGATAAAATTTTTATGATTAATGAGTTGATACAATATTGAATGAAGATGTCTTGAAATCAAAAGTAATATGATCATTCAACAAAACATAGAACACAAACATGAATGTTGAAACGACAATGGTTTAGTTTTTCAGCTCCTTTATATTAATTAACAGAATTTGTTAGTTAAAATTTTATGATAACCATTTATTGACATTTCGTTCTATTATGGAAAACAATATAATCAATATCCTCCGGTTCTTCTTTAATTTTCAATTGATTTGGTATATTATTCTGAATAACATCATCGAATGGATTCGATTCAATTTTTGAAATCTGTTAAGTAAAAAAAAAAAATTTTTAAAACTATATATTGTTTCCTATGTGGAAAAAAAAATATCTTACATCACAAGATAAATGAGAATCACTTCTGGAATCACCAAAACATGAGTTCATTGGTATAGATTCATTTACACAGGTTATATTGGATAGTGATGTTTTTGATTGTTTTGGTCGAATAAGATAATTTGAAGATGTATCTTCATTGGTATTATTAGCTAAATTGGCAAATTTTTCTGCTAATTGACGAAAGATTACAGCAGGAGATATTTCAATATTTCCAGGTACTTCAATTAAAAACTGTCGATTCTTTATAGTATTTTCTTCATTACTTGATTGACAAGCTCCATCTACTGTTGTCGATGAATTGTTATGAGCTAAAAATAAATGTAATATTTATTTTAGCGCATGAATACTTTAGAAGAAAAAAAAACTTCATATCATCTTACTACAGTTGAGCAACATTGAACAATGAGAATCGGATGAAAAATTAGTTGATTCCAATGAAACATTATCTTTACCATCTAAACTTACAACAATATTCATTGTAGTTAATGAAGAAACAGATTCTATGCGTGGAAAAGAACTAGAACGATGTCTTTTTCGTATATGAGTCATATTATCAGAAATATCATCCATTTGTGTATCATCATTATCATCATTTTGTCTCCTTAAATTAAAAAATAATTATTTACATGATAATAACTCAAATAATTTGACTATGATACATACATTGTCATCCAAAGAATAGGTAATAATGGATCATAAGTATCATTACTTGGAGATGCCATTTTATTAAGTCGATGCAATTCATTATCTATAATTTAATTAGAATATATTTGATTATATATAACAATTATAAATAACTTACGAAAATACCATTGAAAATTTGTAAAATTACGAGGTAATGTAGTAGATAAAACTACTGCTGTTTTTGTTCTATCACCTGTTGATTCACAAATGAATCTACATAATTCATTTGCAAATGTTCTCAAATCAAAACTTGCTCGTTTTAAATGACCTATAAATATGATGATTATTATTATTATTATTCAAAAGAAACAAAAAAAAATTGTCAATTTCATCTCTACCATCATGAACAATGAAATGAACATTAACATTTGAATTCCATTGATGATGTAGAAGAGTATTAAAGCGTAACAATAAATGTGGTTGTTCTTGAGTACCATTTAATAATTTATCTACTTCCATACCATTGCATATACCAAGAAAAAGACTATTCAAGAAGAAAAAATAAATCAATATAATAAAATATTCATATTTTACCTATCATTATACATTAATGTTAAAACTGGATGTAAAACCAAAAAATTAATTTGACTTATAATTTTAGCTAAAATTTCCTTTTAAACATATATCAATGAAAGTTTAAATTAGAAAAAAAAAAAAATTTAAATTTCATCTTACTTCATGTATATTATCTGAAACATTACTTATTGGTGTACTTTTCATATCTAAACATATATAAATATATATGTATATATTAAAACAGAATAATTTTTCATAAATATCGAACCATTAATTGGTTGTGCAAATACTTGCTGAATATATCGACTCGTATAATCAAGTAATTCAACACCGGTCATACGTATATAATATCGACGAATGAAGTCAGTAATAGTATCAGGATTTGTTATTTCTTTCGTCTATAATAGAAAAATCAGTTTTTTTTTTAGTAACTTAATTTCATAAAATTAAAACACTTATATCCCGAAATAATGAAGTTTCCTAAAGCTAATTTTTATGATATATGTCAAAAGGAACATTGATTGTTACCTTATGAATTCTATATTTAGTTAACGATGTATCGAAGTACAAGTTTATATGATGATAAAATAAAAAATAATTATTTTTGAATTTGATAAGATCTATAGAAAACAGGATTTTATGAAAATGTTTTTTTTACAGTCGGATTTTTCTGTTAACTTCACCATGAATGTGACTCATGTCATAAAGTTACAATGATATTTACTATTTACTTATTACTTAATTAGTTAGTTCTATTTATAGAAACAAATCAGACTCATGAGTATTACGCTAAATAGTACTCTATATCGTAGGGCAGCTCGAAGGCAGGAATATTTGCCATTTTTTTGTAGACGGATGGATATTGAATATATGTTTTTGAAGAGTAATTGCAACAGAATTAGAGATAGACCGATTCCAAATCGAATTCAAATTAAATTTAAATCAAGAATTGGATTTGGATTTGGAATCAATATACATTTCTAATTTCCTTAACGTTCAACTATGTCAAAAAAAAAATATCAAACTTTGATAGAATTTTTTCGATCGTTTTACCAAGATATTATGTACTATTCTTCAAATATATATAATCAATATTCATTCATCTGCAAATGCAGTTAAGATACAAAAAAAGAAAATGTAAATAGAAGTTGAATGTCTATGACGTACGTTATTTAAAATTTTTTTCATTTCATAAAGAAATATTTGTGCAAGAAATTTTGGAAAATATTGTCCATGAGAACAAATACCAAATGGTTGTGAAGTTAATATAATAGTTTCTTCAAATTGTGGATCTTTTACCTATATTTTGTAATATATAGAACAAAAAAATAACATCAATAGATTTCATTAAAATGAATTTATTACTTTAATTTTTATTCGATATTCTAATTGACAAAGTGTTGAATTAAATGAAAGACGTTTATATACAGAATCAAAATTTCCAAGTTCAAGTGTATTAGTTTCAGCATAATAAATTGATGCAGGAACACCTTCAGCACTCATTACGTCTCTTGTTTCCCATTCGATTGATGGTTGTTGTTCTAGTTTATTATTTATTTCTCGATTTAATGGATAAAGTGTTACATCTAAGAAATAATCATTAAAAAAATAAAAGAAGATTATTCTATAACATATATAATACCTATATTTGATAATTCTATAGAATCTCCGAGAATATCAGGATCTAACAAACAAATAATACGTGAGTGTAATTTCGCTGTATGACTAAATCCATTTTTGATGTATTGAGTAACTGCTGTACCATCTGAACCTGTCGGTTGAGCAACGATAACAAATGAACTAAAGAGATACATATATTTTACTTTCTAAAAAAAAAAAAGAAAAACTACTACTGACTGTTGAAATTGTTCTATAAAACGAGTACGTCCTTCTGTTTCCCAAAATTTTCTGTTTTGTTGACAATATTTTATTAAACAATGACACCAATTTGTTGCACTAAATATTAATCCATACAAATAAAAAAAGATTTTATATTTTTATCCTATAGTACATACGCTTTATGTAACATTAATAAACCTGGTAATGGTGCAGTTTCTTGAAAATGAAAATAAAATAAACGTCGTCGACATTGCATATCTTGCCAATGTCGAACTTCATTAAATAAATTTTGTGGCGTCTGAAAATAATTATATTAATATAGTTAATATATATATATATGTATTATTAATTATTTACCCATTGTGCAAAGTCTCTTATCATACGTGATTTGATTTCATTATATAAATTTTTTGTTTGTTGATCAAATAAATCTGAATCCTGAAATACAATATAATAAAAATAAAACTCTGTAAGAAACTATTTTGTCTATTCTTTTATTTTTATTCAATAAAAAGCAAATTATTTAGAATTAATCATTTCAATTTGATTCAGATGGATTTCGAAAATAATCAATACAGTTTATCATATGCATTCTTTTTTTAATACATTCATAATTTATATGTGTACGAACAAAATTGACATACTGAAATAATATCATCATTAATCACAAAAATAGGGCTCGTTTAAATGAGTAGAAAAAAAGAAAAAAGCATGCCTTCATTATACTTCAATTGTAGTTCGTTGCACTTTTATGCACGTAAACGTCCTTCGCTTACACTTTATTTTGTACTTGAAGCATATGTATTCCTACTTTTCTCCTTCATATTACTCATACATATGTAATTTCGTTAAGAGAAAATTTTTTAATAAAATAACTAGACAAAGTAACTATGGATTCATATAGACATTGGTTTATGAATATGATGAACAATATTTAACTGTTAATGAAACATTTATGTATGATAAAATCAAAGCATTTTTTTTTTTTTGAGATAATATTTTTTTCTAAAAAGTTTATTTTTTGTTAGAAGAAAATTTGAAATCGATTATAATCATTACTACTACTTTTTTTGTTTTGTTTCTTAGTGTAACTTAAATGTTAATATCTATGTTTAGTTTTTCGATTTCAATTAATTATAATTTTTAATAATTGCAGAAAGAATAAAAAATGACAATTTTTTTTTTTTGTTTAGTATTCTTACTTTGTGATATTCATGTAATAATCTATTTAAAACAAAACATTTCAATACAGAAACATCATTTGGTTTTAACTTTTGTCGTTCTTGTGTCAATAAGTTTTCCCATCCAAATTGTAAGCTATACAATCATGTAGATTCATATATAAATTATGATATTTTTCGTTTGGATTTACCTTTGTAGATACAGTTTCGAAAAAGATGCGTCTATAATATTTCTATTCATCAAAATAGAATATAAACCAATACCACTAGGCAATTGTTCATTTGGCGCAATGAATTCATGATCAGTTGCTAAGTCGTATAAGTCATTGTTGTTAACTTTTGGAGACGATTCACTAGAGTCTATATAAATTAAATGAGAAAAAAATACTCGAAATAATGAAAATCTTTCTCACGTTGTCTATTCAAGGTTTTTTTACGTCGTTTGTTTGTCGTAGTCATCGTTTTTTCCTGTTCTTGTTCGACGACTTATTGTCGTATTATGGTATAAAATATGAATTTGTATCGTGTTTTTCTATACAGCCCAATTTTTTTGTACTGAAAAAAAGAACGAAATGATTTCGTAACATAGGTAGTCAACATTAGTTTTAACAAAGAATGCATTCGTGCTCCTACTTCGTATTTTTTTTAACGCTTCTCAGAAGAAAAACAAGGGTAAATAGAAAGAGTAAGTCACGCCTCTCCTTCTTTTTTCGTTCGATAAAAAAAAAATATATCCAAGGATTTTATTCATTGTTATGATTATGAAATTTATGTTGAATATTAATATTAAATTTTGAAATTTTCATAGTTTTTTAGTGAATAGATTTTTTTCATTTTTGCTTTAATAGTAAAATCTTGAAACAATTCGTATATGAATAATTTTACTATTTATTATAAAACTTTATATTAGAAGTTTTACATATGCATATAAATTATTTTTTCTTTTAATAATCGATATAGATTTAAAAATGTTTATAAGAATTTCATGTGAATAAAAGAAGACATTTGAATAATATTCAAATCAGTCAACGTACGAAAATATTCAAACGATTTTGATTGAGTGTTATTTTATATTTTTGACTTTTTCTTTCTTTTTTTTTTTCATACTTTCGTTGAAGAGTTGCTTGAATTCAACATACAACATTTATTACAAATGATGATTTTTTATTGTAAAAATTTCGAATATAAAAAAAAAAAAAAAAAAACGAATTTACTTTATAAGAAAAACAGTGATTCATTATTTTGTTGTTTTATCACAAAAAGTGAAGAAAAATGAAGTATTGACATAGTATAAATGATATTTGACGTACTTTATGTTAACATCTGCGTCACTATTATTCAGTTCTTATACTATTTTTAGAATATTCTCATAATCTGATGAAAAATCAAGCAAACAAATACATATATAAACTTAACCGTGTGTAATGAAGCAAAATAATTGTGCCTGACTTAAAACATTGAAATCATTTTGATTTTATGAAGTTGTCGAAAATCTGTTTTTTTCTGTAAGTTACAAAGATGTCATGCCGATGGGGAACGCCCTTTACATTGAAAAAGTTTTCATTCTCGTTTTTTGCAATAAAAATAATTTTTGTTCTTGAAAAAAAAATCCCCCCCCCCCCCCCCCCCCCCCCCCCCCGCTTTGACTTTCGAAAACATGTATGTGCACCTTTACAGCTCTAGGCAAATAAGTCATACATTATACTCCCCCTACTTTTTTTTCTTTACAATATACTTTATCGAAGATATGATTCAAACTAAACATAAATAATAATATGTTTTTTATGAGAATGAAAACCTATCAAAATCAGTCTTTAGAATTATAATCGATTATTCATAAGGTAACTATATGTTATAATATCACCGAAAGTTTCAAAATTTTACAAGGTATAATTGAATAGTTCTATAAGTAGTTATTGCTATAAAGAAAAAACAAAGTTTCTCAGAAAGTTTTTTTTCCCACTTATCAAACTTTTTTTTGTTTTTATTTGCGTTACAGATTTTAAAGAGAAAAAGAAATTGAGGGTGCGGGTTTGGGTTTGAATATTCTTTTCACAAATCTATACCTAAACTTGATAACAGTCTTTAGTAGAAAGCTATGTCAAGCTAAAATTTTGTTTTTTTTTTGTTGGATTCGTCTCCTATGCATACAATGGAATTCAATGAAATACAGTTTTTTAGAAATCTTTTGAAAAATTAGCATCATCAATCCTCTGATTTCTAAATCTTAGAAAAAGAAAATAAAATTGATAACTTTGAAAACACCATTTCGATTATTATGATAACAGGGTTCAATCATTTTAACAGAGAGTCGAGCCGGTTACAACTCTGGAACGGTATATGTTGGAATGAGCAATTCCGATACGATTCCAATTCTAAAAACAGTCGATTTTGCTCATGTCTAGTCATATTAACAGGCAAAATTTCAAGTTCAAATATTCATTTTGTTTGTCTGTATACCATTCTATGGCTAAGATTCTAGTAAAATAATTATAATTGTGTATAAAAGATCTAAGGATGTTTATCCTTTTGGAGTTTTTTATAAATTGTTGGAGTCTACCTTATTCACAGAGTCGAAGTTCAAAAACGATTTATTACTTGAAATGGCTCTTGCGTAAGACTAACATCCTAAAGAATGCCATAGTCCTGACAACAAATCTATTTAAATAGTTCTACAAATTATAGAATGTGACTCATCGTTAGATGATATTGCTGAGAATATATTTAGAATCAGCTGTAAAAAATGAGATTGAATCTTTCTTATGCCATGATTATTTTAGTCGAAATTTTGTAGGACGATAGTAATATTTAAAAAGTTCAATTCGATTCTTTAGCTTACATTCACGAAATCTCTCAAGTTAAAAAGAAAAAAAAAATCTGTACCGTCTTTAGCAAGAATGTTAAATTAGCTCGAAGAACAATTCATTGTTAGTTATTTGTATCTATAATAGACGAAAGATTTCGCTGAACTTTTAGCAACAAGTATCTACATTGCTAATATCAAGAAATTTAATCCAAAGTTCTTTTTTTACCAAGTCTAGTTTAAAAATACTATCAACAAGAATTAAGAGCTTAGAGTTTTAAAGTATTGATTTCTTAAAAAACATGGTTTTAACACGATTTATTCTTTTTGACAAATGTAATTTACAACAAAAATAATATCATATTAGAAAAAATGACTACAGTCTGTATCAGAAAACTATTTTTTTGTTATTGAGTGAACACACTAACTACTTTATAATCAATTTTATTAATGTTCAATTTGTAAAAAGAGAATTCAAAAATAATGTTTTAACTTACTCAAAATAACTTCTATGTATACAAATACTTCCAGTTTGTGTACCAATACATATCGCATTACAATAGTTTTATATCTTGGCTGATAGCCATCTTTCAAATAAGTAAAACAGGTTATCATAAAATAAAAATTTATACATATTGTATTATGTTAGATAATTAAAAATAGATAAGTTCGATTCTGAGAAACTAATCTGTTCAAACAATGTTTGTTCTATTACTGAAATATTATTTTCAAAAACAAAAAAAAGAAGAAAATTTTCAGACCGTTCAATTTCAGAAACTGATTCTTCCGCTTATTTGATTTGAACTGATCGAATTTCTTTAGATCATACATATTGTATAATGTTATTTATTTGCTAAGATTTTATATATTAATCAACTAGAAATGATCGTCAATAAAACTATTATTTGCTAAGTAAACTTCATTAGTTTATGTACTAAACATTATTTCTTTACATTTATATACTGTAGAATAGTGACCTCTACATGTATCGTTATCTTCCACCAATTGCAAGAGTTTTCAAATTGATAACCTTCCTTTTTAATAATTACTTAGTGTGTTTTACTATCCGATGAACTTTTTTTTTGGTTCTTGGAAGTAAAGGAAGAAAAAAGCAAGCTGAAAATTTTTTATTTATTCTAAAACAAAAATTTATTCTATCTCATTGTTTTTTCTTTTGGATATATTTTATAAACGTTAATCATGTCAACCGAAGAAAATAACGACTGGTGGCATAATTCAGTTGTTTATCAAATTTATCCACGATCATTTTTTGATTCAAATGGTGATGGTATTGGTGACATTAATGGTATAACAATGAAACTTGATTATATAAAAAAATTAGGTGTTGATATAATTTGGTTAAGGTTAATAAAAATTTTATTTAGCAAAAAAAAAAGAAAACTTCATTTTCTATTTTTTAAAATTTTCTTCTAGTTCAATATGTGATTCACCTAATTATGATAATGGATATGATGTTCGTGATTATTATAAAATTATATCTGAATTTGGTACAATGAATGATTTTGATATAATGTTAAAAGAAATGAAAAAACGTCAATTAAAATTAGTTATAGATCTTTCTATGAATCATACAAGTGATGAACATCCATGGTTTATTGAATCAAAAAAAAGTAAAGATAATCCATATAGAAATTTTTATCATTGGGCACCAGGTCATGATGGAAAAGCACCAAATCAATGGGGAGCATGTTTTGGTGGCCCTGCTTGGGTAGATTTTTTTTTTTTTTTTTTTGCATTTCATTAATTATTATTATCATCTATTATAGACATATGATATTATTACCGGTGAATATTATTTACATACATTTACAACAAAACAACCTGATCTTAATTGGGATAATTCAATGGTACGTAATGAAATGTATAAAATAATGCATTGGTGGCTTGCTAAAGGTGTTGATGGTTTTCGTTTAAATGTAATTAATTTTCTATCTAAAACACCTGGTTATCCTGAAGGAAAATATTATAATAAAAGTCAATATACAGATGGTTCTACACATTTTATTAATGGACCTCATGTACATGAATATGTTAAAGAAATGTATGAAAAAGTTTTTCAACATTATAAAATTATTACTATTGGTGAATGTCCAGGTAACAAAAAAAAAAGAAAATTTCTATTAAATATACATATATATAATGTTTTATTGTTTTGTAAAGGTTCACATTTACATGATGCTGAATTATTTACATCACCGAAACAAAAAGAATTAAATATGATATTTACATTTGAACATCTTGATTTAGATGGAGGAAAATGGACACCTAAATTACTTGATTTACGTTGTTTAAAACATCATTTTACATCATGGCAAAATGGTTTATATGGTAATGGATGGAATAGTTTATATTGGAATAATCATGATCAACCAAGAATTGTTTCACGTTGGGGAAATGATACAGCAATTTATAGAAATTTATCAGCAAAAATGCTTGCAACTTGTTTACATTTTCTTTGTGGTACACCTTTTATTTATCAAGGAGAAGAAATTGGTAAGCAAAATTGAATTTCCTTTTTTGTTTTGTTTCTAATGACATAACTAATTATAAGAAAGAAAGAAAGAAAAAGAAAACGGTTCATTATATAAATTAACATATGATTAGATAACCCACAGTGTTGTATTATGAGTTATTATTTATTCACAGCATCCGGATATTTGCATATCGATTTATTAATTTATGACTTGTTGAAATAGTCTATTATTATATATTAATCAATTTTCTTTTTATTTCAATTGAATTTTCTCAACAAAGAGAAACTATCATTTTTAACTTTAATACTTAAAATATTTAAATATATATATTCTACATACGAATATCTTACTTATATAAAATACATATGAGAATTTTTTTTTTTAGACAATCATTATAATAAACTTCTAATCATTAAATATATATTCATACGCAAAAGCAAATATAAAAAGACATTAGTAGAAGAATCCCTGTAGAATACGATACGATTTTAATATTCTTGTCAATAAAAAAAAAAAAGTTTTATCTTGATGAAAAAAAGATGTTAATTATAATGAATGATGATGCTTGAAGATAAAGAAATCACCATGTGTGGGAATGAAATATAAATTTTGTCTTTCTATTTAATCGTTAAAAACTAATCTTGTTATTTAAAATACACAAAAAAATTGATTAATATCATTCTAATTATAAATATTTTATTTCTTTAAGGTATGACTAATGTTCGTTTTCCATCATTAGCTGATTATCGTGATATTGAAACAACAAATTTTCATAGTGATGCAAGTCAATCAGGATTAACATTAGAAGAAATTATGGCTGCTATTTATGCAAAATCTCGAGATAATGCTCGTACACCAATGCAATGGTCCGGAGATTTACCACATGGAGGTTTTACACTTGGTGCCGTTGATGTATTACCATGGATAAATGTTAATTCAAATTATACAGATATTAATGTTGAACAAGCTTTAAATGATTCACAATCAATATTTTATTATTATCAAAAACTTATACAATTACGTCGAACAATGTCTATTATTGTTAATGGAAAATATGCAATATTACATGAAGAAAATACACATATATTTATGTATAAACGTTATTATGATCATAATCAACAAGAAATAATTGTTGCATGTAATTTTAGTCAACAACCAATTATAATTGATGATATTGAGCTTAGTGAAAAAATTAAAAAACGTAAACAGATATTAATTAGTAATTATGAAAAACATAAGGAATCTGATTGGCTTAATTTTCGTCCTTATGAAGCATGGGCTATTGAAATTTAATCATTTTTACAAGTTTGTTTTTTAGATCTTGGTTTGTTTTTCTTATCTAGTCACTTATGCGAATGATTAATAAAACTGTGTGCAATTCTTTTTATTTTTAATGTTGTATATAAGAGAATGGCAACACCAATTTTTGATTTGAATCTCATATTATTCTAAAAACAAATATTTTAGAATAATGTCAATGAGTATTAGTATTGATTGATAAGTTTTTTTTTTTTTTTGTGTTTTGCATAAAATCTTCATATCTTTTTTATTGGAACACATCAAGATTATACTTCATAAATGTCAATTTTGAAAGCATGTCTCCTTTGACAATCAACTTAACTATGACTATTTTGACAATATATCAGAAAATTAAACCTAAATTTTTCTTCTTTCAAATTATACTCGAATAATCATGAATTTAGTTAAATACACAGAGTTTTTTTTTCTATTTATCTCATCAATGATTTAAAAAAACACAACTTTTCTTTTTTGTATATTTCTATGTTTCCTTTTTTTTTCTGTCGTTCTAATCCGACAAAATTAATCATTCATACAGATCTATTAATGGAGTAATAAATGTCATATTCATGCATTCATGTTTTCACCATTGATCTGTTTTTTATTGTCTACCCGCTAGTCATCAAATTAATGAGATTTAAATCAAAGTTGGAGTTGCCTATCTCTTTTTTTTTCTCTCGCTCTCTCTCTATATATATATGGTAAAAGAAAATATGTTGCAATATTTAAAATAAAAATCTCAATATACTACATATGTGTATTGATATACAACAAACATACGAAAATTGAAATATAACGTCTAATGTACTGTTGATACATGAAATTCAATGAACGATTTTGCTTTTGGAAAGTGTTCATGATACCAAAACGAGTTTATTCATTATTGTCAAAATTTTGTTTTCAATTTTTATTGTACATATGATTCTAAAGTTGTCAGTATTTCGATTGATATAATGTACACAATATCCATAGTTTTGTTTTTCAGTGGTATATGATAATGTATTGTATTAAAACGGATAAATATTTTTGAAGTTTGTTAAGACTAATGAAAATATTTTATTCTTGATGTTGATGAACCTGAGCCGCCTGCATTAGTTACAGAGCTCAAATCAGTTCCAATTTTTTTTTAGTAAAATTCTTTTTAAAATTGTTTCTAGCTGAAACAAAAAGTCATAAGTATTATTGCCGATGTATTGATTGGTAATGTAAACAAAATTGCAACATGAGTATTTGTGAATTGGTAAATTAATGAAATAGATAATTGAATATTTTGACTTTAATATGATTAATCAATGATATATATATATATACACTATGTAAAGTCATTTTTAAATGTTTATTCATGTATAGCAATGATATTCTTATTCAATTTTATCAAATTTTCGACTATACAATCAACACTTTTTTTTATACTAAAGACGAGTTCACTAAAAACAGATTTTCATTCACCGTGCGGCTTTCCTATCTCGTAGAATAAATATCCAATTTATTATTCTATTATTTGTACTAACACAAACATTGTTTTAATTGATATTAACACTGACAGAAATCTAATTAATAACAAACATAATATAGATTTGTAATTGTATCTTATTGTATATTGCAGTGGATGTCTCAAGTAGTTTCTTTATATAAACATAAACATAATATTCAAAATTATAAGTATCAATTAGTATTTGAGTACTGTAATACGATGATTATCCGTTATTTGAGTTAACAATATATAGGTATGCATGAATATGAGCTTATCTGTAAGGCATTATATGATTAATAATTTTCTTTTCTCTCTTAATTTTTTATAGCTGTTTGAATCTGATAATACTAAAATACTAATAACTAATATGATTTTGTACCGATTAAGAATGCACTAGTTCTAGTTTTGATTTGATGCATGCATAATACTATATAAGATAAGATCGAGTCGTGACAAGCTTCATAGAGAAATTGTTAATGTTGATGTCCTTGAGTAAATGAATGTTTTTTTTTTTGCAGAACTTATTAATCTTCATCTTTACAGTTATAAAATTATACTAAAAATAGTTATTATTGTTGAAAAGAAAAATGACAATGATAAGAGACAGCGAAGAAAAAATTTTGATTTTAAAAAATGAAGTTTGAGTACGATTATTTTATTTTAGATTGCGGAATCGTTTTCGTCGATAATTAACAATCAAGACTTAGACAGTACAGTTCGATGAAAGTGTTAGCTACTGCATTTCCGCGTGATAATGTATATCATTACTTAAAGTCGTAGTATGATCTCTTCGAAAAAGTCTGAGAAAAGTTTCTATCATAAACAGTGCTTAGCGAACTTATTCGATATTCTCAAATGTGTTTTCGAGTACATGTCTGGCAAGTAATGTGTCGTCTCCAATCTTTTCTAGATAATTATTTTTTCATTGTTCTGACAGGCACAGTCGGACCGTCAAAAACAGATTATAGTTTATCATGAATAAATTTTGTTTGACTGTAAAATGTAAGATAAGCTTTTTATAGACATGAATTTTCTTTATATCTAAAACAGTGATGAATGACTTTCCATTGAAATTTCATTATCAAAATGTCTATTGAAAAAAAATCTGAAGTAGTGTTTTTACTCTTAATACTTATAGAAAGAAAATATTTTTAGACTTTGTATATGATATTATTATGCCATCGGCAGTATTTCAGTAACTGTAATAATTAAATCATATAGTTGATTTATTCTTTACTTGTTTGTTTTATTTATCTTCAAGATAAAATAAATATGATTAGAACAAATCATTTCATAAGCATAACTACATTAATATTTTACAAATGAATCAACTTCAGAATCAGATACATGATATATTCCACCATGAATTGATGCAAGTTCCGAACATCCTATAATCAATAATTAGTTCTTGTTGATTGATTAATCAAATAAAAAAAACAAAAAAAAACTATTAACATAATCCCTGCGGAATCTAAAATATGAAACACGATGTAGTTGCTATTGCTAATCACAGAAAGATTATTGTTTGAAATATTCCTTTACTATCGTTTTATTTTATCCTCCAGATAATACCATAAGAAAATAGTTCATATATAATAATGAGATGTTATTGATCATACATTACACGCAAAAATGCGTGAATATTGTTCAATGAGTATGATGTTAATCCAAAACAGTAATTCTTCTTGTACTTTTGAATCTTTATGTTACTTATAATTGAACGTCATTATATTCAAATATGTTTTATTATTAGTTATTTGTTCAAATTCAATCATGTTTTCATCAAATTTTATTAGTCTACAGTGAATTAATTATAATTTCTCGTTTATCTTAATTCATTTCTTTAGAAGTCAATATCTCATGATTAATATATTGACAAATTAAGTTTGACTATTTTTATTGAATTTATTCGATAATTGTGATAATCAATTCACACATGAAGTTAAGAAAATAAAAATAAAATAGATTTTTTTATAAATTTGTTCAATGTTTATGCAGCCATCAGCTATTACAAAAATAATATTGTATGAATACGAAAGAATGCATTTGAAATCTATAGGCACATTTATTAATGATTAATAAAAAGTGATTCAATATCGTAAAAATTTTTGTATTCGATGATTCATCGTGTCTGCTACCCATAAATTGAGTTGATTATCAAATCTTATGGAATAAGGGAAATTGAGTTGAGTAGAATTCGAACCTCCAAGTCCAGTAATGCCTGCAATTGTTGTTCCATTTGTTTGTCCAGCTAAAAAAAGTTGTATACGATGATTTCCAGTATCAGCTACATACATATTACCCATCGGATCGAGTGTAACGCCTGTTGGATAACTGAGATGTGTTGATGAACTGCCCACTATTCCAGGAGTTCCTGCAACCAAGGTCCAATTATTCTCGCCTAATGTCCAACGAACAATATGCTGACCACCATAATTAGCAATAAGAAGACTGTTTGATACTGAATCAAAATGAATTCCAACAGGATAATACAGTTGTGTGCTATTTATCCCTGGTCCTTGTCCTCCGATGACCAAAGTGCCATTCGATGCACCTGATGCATAACTCATAACACGATGATTGTTGTAATCGGCGATGTAAAGTGTATTCGTATTGATGTCCTGTGAAATGAAGTATGGAGTATGAAATTGATTGTATGCTGGACCTGATGAACCTACAGAGAAAACATTTACAAATTAATTTAATATAAAATAATTTAAATAGACAATGTGGTACTTTTTTTGTATCGAATATCTTTGTTCATATGTTTAAAAAGAGATTTCAAAATTTTTTATTTTTCGAATCACATTTAGAAAAGTATTTACTAAAATATGCATTAGAGTATCAAATACATATATAGTGAAGGTAATAATCTATATTTTTTTTGCTTTATAAAAGATCTATACAGCAAAATAGAAAATAGATTTTTCAAAGTTTTCTATATTGATAGTTTCACATTTATTACACTAACAAATGGCAAGCGAAACATAAATATTTTTAAAACTATTGATTCAAATATGTTTAAACAATCGTTTAACCTAGTAGTTTTGTTTCTGTTCTTTTTATCTTACCGGTGCCAGCGATTTGAGTTCCTGTTGTTGCACCATTAGTCCATTTTTGGATTCGAGCATTAATTGAATCAGATACATAAATATTATTATTTGAATCAATAATTACACCAGCGGGAGCATTTAGATAAGCTGCACCTGTACCATGAGCCCCATTTGCTTGACCAGCAACAGTTGTACCATTAGATGCTCCGGTCAGCCATTGTTGGATTCGATTGTTATTGAAATCAGCAATATAGAGTGTATTGGAAAAATCCACTGCAAGATCAATAGGAGCATTAAGTTTATCAGGCGTCGAACCTGATAAACCTCCTACACCAGCTACAGTTAAACCAGTGGAATTCCAACGAAGAAAGGGTGTAAGAACTAGAAAAATAAAATTCATTACACATTCTATTCTTTATAATTCAAATAGGTATCTATTAAAAAATAAATAAATAGGTTTTTTTTGTGAAGTCAAAAAGAACAATGTTCTGACTTTTGCTGTTTGAATAAAGAAAAAAAAATCTAAGAAATTTACTTGGTGTTGTAGTTGCTGTTTTACTTGTGAAATGAATAATAAGATAAATACTAGTTGCAAGTATACTCAATACAAAGAGGATGATAATGATAATAACAGTTATAAGCCATTTATTTGGATATACCTTCTTTTTTTCAATATTCTCTGTTCTTAAATTTCTAAAGTAAAATAAACATGTATACTAGAAAAGAATTAAATAAAATTTTTAAATCACTTGAAAGTAGTTTTTGTTGATAATCCAATATCGAAAGAAAACAATGAAGTTTGAAATGTTTGTTGTGATTTGATTGTAGTACTTGTCATCAATAGATTTCTAGGTGTTGTCATTGATATATCCAACGGACTAATTCGAGATGATGAGTGAATTGTGCTAGATCTATATTGTTTTTGTTGTTGTCGTTGATTAGCATGAATAGACTATAATAAAGAAAGAAGAATAAAAACGAATGTAATATCTATCTTGTCGTATTAAATTCATGTTACTTGAGCATAAGAACAACGTTTCTTTCGCCTTAAATCCAATGATACATGAACGGTTGGATGTTTATCCATTGAAAGTAATATTTTTGATACTGTGTATGCCGATGAAATGTAATTGAAATTATGAATTATTTTTTTTTTTATTATTATTGTATCCTGCTAGGTTTCTTTCACATGCAAATATGTATTATAGATTTATTTGTGAATAAATTATTACGAAGAATGTGGTATTAGTTGATGTAACTTGCGTTTCTTCACCTAAAAAATTTATTTGAGATTCTTGGCCGGAAAGGACAAAAAAATAAATTAAGAAGTAGAATATGGATCTTAAATTTATGTATAAATAACTCTTTATGGTTTTGAACTAAATCATTTTCAGATTGAATTTATAAAAGCTTTTGAGAATAGATGTCATATATTGAAGATTATTTAAGAAGTGTAGAATCAAGTAGCAAAATGAATTTGAAAGAATATCAAAGTAGAATAATTTGTTTTATTATAATAGAATTCAACGAAGTCAATCTTACAGTGTAATAATTAAGATGATTTGTAAAGTAATTGACTTTTTCTTTGAATTTTCTATATATTTAATATTATTTTTCTGTCAAATTAGAATGAATAAGAAGGCACGGTTTCATTACACCCATACCTTCGGAAAAATTCTGTGTGATAATGTTAAAAAATAAAATAAATTCCATCTATGAACAAGATTGTTTTTCCTATATATGAAGAATCATTTGATACAGAATTTCATTTCAATGACGAAATGTGTCGTACTTAATTTTTGAAAAAAATAATTTCTTCATGTCGAATAATTTCAATATTGAAACAATTAGTAATTTTTTTTATCTTAGGTTTATGGTCTATATTTTGAATCAATAGTTTTATCCGAATTTACAGTAGAACTTTTCCATTATGAATATCTTCGAGACTATTCAAAACTGTTCACTTTAAAAAGTTGAAGTATGATTTGCTGTGAAGTGAAGAAATACTTCCAACAAATCTGTCTCTACATTAGTCTTAGATAAAGGTCTGATTATTTATTATCTTGTTCATCTATTCTCATAAAAATTATTTGAATTGAAAGATTTTCCAAATTATAACAGAAAATACAATTTAACAAAAAACGTTTAATGTTGTTTGTCTGTTTGCTTTTAATTGCTAATAATTTTAATTCTAATTTGTTTCATAAGCATTTGAATATTCTAGTTTTTGGTTTTAAAATATTTGATAACGAATTGAGGAATATATTTTTTTTTCAGACAATTTGCGTTGTGATATACGATTACCCCCTGTTTATTATGATAAATTTATTTTTATTTTTTTCTTGGAAAATAAGTTCGTATTATAATGTCATTCTTTATTGCACACATACAGGAGGCGAATTACATAAAAAGTTTATTTACTTATGCTTTATAAGAAATAGGTGACAGAAAAGAGAAAGAGATCAAACAAACATATTCACAGTAAAGAGATTATAAGAACAAAAAGGCCCGCAGAAAAATGTTTACATTAGAGAGAAGAGTTTTTTGAAAGAAAAAACGCTTCGTTGAATCCTAGACTGTTCATAATTAAGAAATGTTAACTAGTAAAGGCTATAATGTACATTGAAAAGTGAATATGACCATGCGATATTTGCTTGATTTAGAAATAGTAAAGTTCTATTTAGTAATGTTGTTATCAAATACTTTCTACTCAACAACTATGGTGATATTCAACTTTTAAGACCAATCTGAAGATTTGTTGGTATTTAATAAGTTTGATTTTCATAGTTTTAGTAACGAGAACGAATGTTTAGATTGACTTGCAAAGTTAAATATTATGATAGTTGAGTAGGAAGTATCTAAAAACAAACTAGTACTATACATAAATTTAGCTTTTTATTCAATTAAATATCATTATCATACTGAATTTTCAAATGCTAGTTCAAATAAAATTGTTTATCGAATCTACAACATAAACATAAGTCGAAAAATGTTATAATTTATTGTATATTGATATGATGCAACTTATTGGCATTGTTTGGAAGGAATTAATAAAATTTCTTTTTTCTCTTGAAAGTAAAAATTACATATTTGTCATTCACGTCAGATTCTGCATCGAATAATATAAAATAAATTAGAAAAACAAGTTCTTATGCGAATTTTCAGGTAACTGCACATTATTTTGGTCGCTATTTTCAATGCATGAAAAATGTAACTGTAGATGATTTAATTTCAATGTTGTTATGAAATACAATAGGATTCAATGATAACAACTGAAATAATCTTATCTTAACTAAAACCTATACTTACACCTCTCAAAATATTTTAATATTCATAAGACAGACTTATGCGCAAAACATTAATTAAATTGGCGGCGAGTCACAATTAGGGATCTTTCCTCGTCAGGCAATTTCTGTAATTTTTAGCATTATGATATTGAGAAAACTCGAATTTTATCTAACATCTGATCATAGTCAACAGACGATATAAATGAAATCTAAAAGGTCATTTGTTTGATTTATTTTTTAATACATGATGGGGTGTGTGGGTGTAGATCTTGTCTTCGCTTATCCACACGCATACGCACTTCCTCTTGTTTTAATAATACAATACAACTTTCTAGTGACTCATTGTGTACGATCACGTTTGCTTGAGTCATTTTTCTTTCGTTTCTCAACTTCGTCTTGTTCTACTGGAGAACATGTGTGTCGACGATAACGAAAGAAAAGAGAATTTGGCCAAAACCATCCAATTCATGAGTAAAATAAATATTTTATGCATGCTGAAAGCATGAATGTTAAAGACATTGTTAACAACTATTGAAATTTATGTTGTAGAAATCTGCATTGGTGTGCGCTAATAAAGATTTATTCTAATGGCTTTTCACTGTACTTTGGATCAATTACCTGTAGAATTATTACATACATTGTTTACCTATTTTTCTTCATCTGAACTTCTATATACATTTTATCATGTGAGTGATTATGTTATTGCTTCCTTACAATCTTATTCTTCTTATCAACTTGATTTTAAATCAATTTCAAAATCTAATTTTCGTTGCATTTGTCGTCATGTTCAACCAGAACAAGTTATATCATTGACATTATCTGATAGTAATGATACACCTGGTCAATCAGAATTATTCTTTAATCGTTTTCGAATGGAACAATTTACTCGACTTCGATCACTTACTTTAGTTGAAATTGAATTTAACTCATTAGAATCTATTTTTTTAAATCTATCTAAACTTCATGAACTACGTTCATTTTCATTTGATGCTTATTCTATTAGACATATCTACGGAGTAATGGATCTTAATTCTATAAAAAAACTTGAGCAAATAAATAATATGTTACGTAATACTTATGCTCAAGTATTCCCTCAATTGAATTATTTATGTCTGAATGGTGATTGGGTGTTAGATACGATACCATTACCAAATATTCTACACTTAAAACTCGAACATTGTCCACTCGATAAACTTGCAACAATTGCTGATTTAGCTCCAAAGCTTAGATCATTAGATGCTTGTGTTGATGTTCCACAAATGAATTCCTATGATATCATATTATCTTCTCAACTTACTCGAGTTCGTTTAATTATGAAAGGTAAGTATATCACTTTATGTGAAAACAACTAAAGTACTGATTACACTACTTCGATTACAAAAACTTATACCAATACCCGTCCTAATAAACAGCAGTAATGAGATTATATCATGTTCTGACACTTGATTGTGGTATTCTTGTATCATAAATCAATTTCTTATTATCGTAATAATATCTTCTAATTCAAACGAAAAAAAACCATATCATGATTAGAAATGTACGAGACTTGGACTACAAGAAAAAAAATTTGCTACGGCTGGAAGTCGAGTTTATAGTAAAACACTCTATAGTTTGAAGCAAATCATCTTATAAATCATATCAATCGCAATATAATTCAATAGAAATAACTATTTAAAAAAACCTTTTTTCTCGACTCATCAAAATCTGCATGCTATGAAAATTTAACCAAGAATAAAATACAAATTTTCTATTTTTATATATTTTACAGATTTTACAGTATCAATGAATTATATGGAATACATCTTATCAAATCGTTTGTATCTAAAACATCTTGAATTACATTTGAAAGGTTTTGAAGATTTAGCAGATGGTCAACGTTGGCAAAGATTAACTAGTTCTCTCCAAACATTCAATTTTAAATTCAATATACAGCTTGATTCAATTGAACAAATTCTTAATACATTTCGAACATTGTTTTGGTTGAAAAAAAAACAATGGTTTGTGGCTTATCAAGACAAATGTTTATTTTCTCTACCTTTTTTTGCACCAAAACATATAGATACTTCTTGTCAAATGCCTATTTATTCGACAGCACCTAATGATACTGTTTTCTACGAAAATGTAACTCAACTTAGTCTCAGCACATCTAAAAAAATTATCAAATATTTTACTCATATTAATACATTAAAACTTGAAGATAAAATTTCACAACAAGAACTCTTACGTTTTGTTAATCTTCGTTACGTTAAACATTTAGTTATTTTATCCCTTGATGATTTATTACAATTTACACCTATCGAATGTAAAATACCTCAGTTACGTCAACTCACTATTGAAAACAAAATAACAAGAAAAGAAATAGAAAAAATGATGTGTAATTCATATGAACAAATTCGAACACTTGAAATTAGCATCATTCTTCAAGATCAAAATCACATCGTTGATGAATTGCTAAGATTGTTTTCACATACAGAACATTTTATATATAACTCTGATATTCAATCGATACAGACGATGGTACGTTTTATAGATGGATTTAAACATTTATCAAGTGCCTCGTTTATTTCACAAGGTCCATTATATAATCAACCTCAACATTTTCGTTATAATCAAGATTTAATAATTTTAAAAACTAATCGAATTAAATATGGTATTTCAACATGTCGAATTTATTATTTACCTGATAGCAAATCATTATTTTGTATTAATTGGTGGATTGAAGAGTAAATATGAATTTCTTATAGAAACTCTACTCGATTTCCAAAAACGAACTTCATTGTATGTATGCATGTAACCCAGACATAGTTTACAGAATGTCCATGATGCACACCATATATTATATAAAGACTTTCTATTGAAATGAAAAGCACTATATTAATACTACGATGTGAATAATTGCGTACTCAATAAAAACAATGTTTTGTATTAAATTTTGTCGAAATATGAAAAAAACGTAAAATTATTTTAGATCATATAATCATTGTAGTGTTACAAAGGGTGTGAGTTTTGTGAAGATTAAGACTCATATCCACTCACATCCACAGCCTCATATCTACCTACACCGACTCCCAGCTCCACATAGAACTCACATCAGCATCTACACTCATACTCACACAACTACGATCACTCTAGCACCGACCGACAGATTCACAACAACTCCAACACCCACCCTCTAATACCCATCCGCATGCCACACCCACACTCACATTCTTAAGTGTTCTTGTTGAGCATTTATGAGCTAAATGGATTAGAGAAATTTCGGATCGTGCCTAACTACATATCATTGATCCCTTAAAAACACTTACCAATTTTCTAGTCAGTGCTCCATGGGACGTAGATGTGGGTCTTTGGTTCGTAAGCGATACCTACACCCATTCACACACCCCATCCAAATCACAAATCTATATAAGGTTGTATGTATAAGGAAATCGTACTATTTATATGTGCTAATAATATAAATAACCGTTCAGTATATTCTCATATTCTTTAAAAACCTATTATCTTCAGATTTTAGAAGAGTACGAGATTCTCTTTTGGATTACAGAGAATTGTCACGTAACAAAATTTCGTTGTGCTAGATAAACAACCAAGAATTTCATGTATTTAAAAGTGAAATTATCATATACACAAAAAAATACAATTTTTTCTATTTTAAACCTCACGAATTCTATTTGTTTATATGAGAATATTATAATAGATCCTCATCATCTTGTATAAAATGCCCTCCAAACATGACATACTTATCCACCATTTGTTCTTTTCCCTTTTCTAAAACAAACTCTATATGTTTGGCTGTTATAAATATCGAAGCTATGAAAAAGATACTAAATATAAAATGTGCCATTCTGTCTTTTTTTTGTAGACACTGTAATACAATAAAAAGCTTTCTTCTATTTTTAATATTGGTAATGATGTGTTCATGATTTAATTAACGTTTGATAACAATAGATATATAATCTTGAAGCATAAAATATTCTTATTGTATGATAAAAAGTGTGCACAATTATTATATTTCAAAGACACTTAATATATAAAGAAAAGAAATCGACAAACAATAAAATAATTGACGCAATAACAGATTAAATCTGCATTAATGATATAGGAAATAAAGTTTCCTTTCCATTCTTCTTTGTTTTCAATGGATTAAAAGATACCGAAGAAGTAAAAAGAAAAATATTTCTTTTTTTTTGTATTCACATTATCCTTAATTCTATCTCTTTGCTCACATATTTTTCACTACTCAATATTACTCTTATTTGTTTCTATCATTCATTTTATTTGCAATGGCTCGATCTCAAAAGAAATGGGTAAGAAAAATTATTAAAAGAAAAGTAAAACTAATTAGTTTTTCTTTCCTAATATAAGATACTTATTCCTACTGAACTGATTGGTTCATTACCTCGTGCTGGTGAATTAGTCGAATATCAACGAGCTCATAAAGATGGAGTATTATCAACGAATCGTTTGAATTTTCTTCAAGAAAAAGATATTCGAGATGTTTTGCGTGATCTTGCACGAACTGGTTCATTACAATTAACCGATGGTGAACTAACGAAACCTTCATTTCTTAATTATCCTGTAAGCTTTTCTTTTTTTTCTTTTGTTTTGTCTTATACATTAATCTATTAATAAATAGATCTATGACTTAGCACAATATAATTATTCATTTGATGATAAAAACATAACAACAATCACTTATGCTGATGGACATCAACGTTCTCTTCCACAATTGATTAAACCACCATTTCGTTATGCTACTTTTGCTGTTAAATATCTTCAAGTAGCACAAAAGTATACTTTACGTCCATTGAAACAAGCAGTAATAGCTCCATCTGTTCTTTCACTTGTTTATACTGAAGAAACAATTAAAAATTATTCGAGAGAACAATTTCTTAATGATTTAATAAATGAAGCAGAAAAAGATGTTCGACAATGTTTAGAAGCAGGTGCAGATAAAGTTCAACTTGATTTTGCTAAGGCTAAATTATCATTAAAAATGGATCCAAGTGGAAATTTACTTAAAGAATTTATTGATATTAATAATCGAATGTTAGATCGTTTTAATCAAGAAGAAAGAAAAAGATTAGGTGTTCATGTTTGTTCAGGTCTATAGAATAATTTTTAAATTTGCAACGAAAATTTATGTTTTCTATTGTTTTCATTATAGGTAATGATAGAGGTAGTACTCATTCTGCTGATGTTGATTACTCACGAGTATTAAAAGAAGTTTTTCAACTTAAATTAAATAATTTTTATTTACAAATGACAACTGAACCAGATCCTGAAAGTATTCTTTCTCTTATTGGTATACTTATCAAACCTCATCATCGTGTCTTCATTGGTGTTATCAATCCAAGAGATTTATGTGTAGAAACACCTGAAGTAGTTCGAGAGCGAGTTCTCAAAGCGGCTAAATACATTCCTATGGAGCAATTAGGTACAACAGATGATTGTGGTTTTTCTCCATATAATGATAATGAATCAATTACAAGAGAAAAATGTTATGAAAAGATTCGAGCTAGAGTTGAAGGAACAAAACTAGCTGAAGAAATACTTAATTTATCAAGACAAAAGATTCGTTGAATTTGAACTCTTATTAATCTGCTTTTTGTTAAATTGTTGTCCTATTGCTTTTAAGTAGTCAAATACAATATCTATCTACTATCACGATAGATTATTGTTGCAGACATAATATCTAAATTTATATAAACGTGGTCAAAGAAAAAGCCTTCACTAAATGTGCAAAATATTCCTTCTAGAAAAGTATATCTTAAAGTTATAAAGCTAATCCTAACAAAACAAGCGTTGTGTAGTTCAAAGTCTAATTGATGAATCAGCTGTTCAAATGTAAATTTTGCCATTGTAAATAAATAGTCAATTCATTTGCTAACTAAAACTAACGGTTTGCACGAGAAGCATGCAAACACGATGGTTATTTGTTTTCTTTCCATCGTTGTTATTAGTGTGGTTCACTTTAACATTCTGATTTGTTATTTGCTTACTAAATTCAAGAGTCACACGTGATACTGAGCTTGAAAGTACGTCTGAACTGGTTACCAAACCGACTACATATATTTTATTAGAGTATGTCAATGAGGTTCTAACAAACTTTTTAAATTTTGATTCAAGCAATGTAAATGAATTATTTTTGTATATTCTCTTTTCAAAACCCATAATAACAGGAATGTTGTATTTAACTGAAAAAAAAATATTATTTCAGAGGAATTAGATAATTGACTTTAAATCATAGAGAAATTATAAGGCATCATTCAATCTCGATCTTCATCATTTTTTTATTCAAATTTCTGAAAAATAATTTGTTGATGACGAGCTTATTAATTACTCACTAATAAAAGTTTCGTAAAAAACAGTGCTTTAACGGAAATTTTTAGAAAAAATGCTATTTTTGCGTTTCAACGCATCTTTTTTTTAAATCGCAACGGATTTTTTTCAAAAGTAAAACGTAACTTGAAAACATCGTTTCTAGGCGTTTTTAAGCCTCGTTTTATCGAAAATCGAGTTGTCTTTTTTCGAAACACTGTCATTTTTACTGCATTTTTTTCATTAACAAAACAAGTATTTTTACAAAATGAATTTTATTATTATTCACATTCGTGCTTTGAGTAAAACTAGCATTTCATGAAGTAGAGTCTGCCATCGTTTAGGCAAACATTTTGTTACATCATAGTCAAAAATTATTGTTTAAATAAGCCAGTATAGAGATGAGTCTCATTAATATAGTATAGCAGAATGTATTAGAATATGACAAAAGAAAGAAATAGTTGAGTAACAAAAGAAAAGTAAAAATGCACAGTGGCACCACATATTTCTCTGGTTCGGTGCTTTTCTCAGAAAAAGTTGAGTGTGCTGTCGATGTGAGTGTTCGTATGAAGATGAATCACACTCCTAATCCACATCCTAATTTTCTCATCTATGAGTAATTTGTGAAATTCGCAGTTAATTGCTATACTTCCGTTTTGGATAATCTCGGATAGCTCCTTCCAAAGTCTAAACAGACTTCAACAATTCGCTTTTCTTCTTCAGTTTTGTGATGAAGTCTTGTGTAAGGATGATCGTCCTAGTGCATGTTGAAATAATAGATATTGTACGTCGGTGCATCAACATGAACAAATTTACGATATTCGATCAAAGTTTCAGAGAAGTTAGTGTAACTGAGTTTCACAAACGACAAAAAATGTTGAAACAAGATAAACTAAAACACAAAAAAAAGGCGATTCCAGCGGCTGGACGCCAAATGTTAAATAAAGGAAGTCACTTATAATTCCGAATCCAACAAAATAGCTGTCAACAACTTGTAAGAAAACTAAATATCATTCAAATGACATTCGAAGCTGTATAATATAGCAACAACATGGTCTGCGCATGAGTTTCAAGATTAGAACGAAGGAGAACTTTATGTGGAATGTGAATACATCTTTCACGGATAATGTATAAAACTTTTAATTACAGAGAAGATGTTCATTCCTCACTAATTCCTTCATACTTTCATGATTCCCAAGTAATATTAATAATATCGCAGATGTAATTTTTTTCTATCGGAAAAAAGAAATAAATCTATTTCGACGAGATTTGTCAGTCAGAAAAAAAGAGATTGTTTTTTTTTCTTCACTTACTCATGTCCTACCTAGATGCATTTTCTTTTAGCCAGCTTGTGAGATTTTATAGAGATGAAAAATTACATGACCATTGAAGAATGCCTATACAGGATATTTCAGCTTGGTAAATATTACAATCGTAAGGAAGAGAAATGCACCCAGTTACTTTTATTCTAAGAATATTTTGAAATCATAAACCTACACCCGAAAACTTTCAATATCCACCATCAATGCTTCATTAAGTTGAAGCCGATATATCGTTTAAAATACAGGTAAATTCGTTATCATACAGAAAAATGCCCATCAATAATAATAAATTTTTTTTTATAGTGGTGCAGTGAAATCATAGTTCGTTCGGTTTTCACCCAAATTCATCCACGTCTCACTTGGCAACGTAAAAGGAAACATCGCATAAACATTGTTCTTATTGTAGACACTGTTCAAATGTCGTGAAATTAACTTGCTTCCTATGAGAGTGCCATAATCAATCGTCTCAATAGATTGACTATCTTCCATACCGAAAGTAGTGAGATTAAAATGGGTTGCCTCCTTAGAATGGAATCGATCGCCTCGAACGAGTGCTGTTGCGTCAGACAAAATGGCAAGTGAAGTCGTATAACCGGGACAAAGTCCACTTCCGTCAACAGCAGGTTTTCTTCGTTCGCAGAGAAGACCAGGATACAATTCCACATCATCAATCGTTTTATAGAGTTTAGCCAATCGTTCAGTTAATTCTGGATTCAAATCTTCGAATGATTCATATGTTTTTAGATGGAGAAAATGCCTATATTCATTTAGAGTACAGACACCCATGCTTCGTGCATGCAAGATACCACTTATTTCCATATTGCGAAAAGCAACAGGAGTATTTTGACCACCGAAAGCACCAGAAACATTCTTACAGCCATCAATAAGTGCTCTTGCAAGATCGTTATCTTCGAAACAACCATCTTCACGACGAACTAGTAGAGAATTGTGCTTTTGACCGTCTTTTAACTCTGCCAATTTTTGAAACATCATTTTCAAATCCATATTTTCCCAATTGCCAAGAAGTCTCGAAAGCTCATTTTCAAGCCATATTTCATCTTCGACACTTGTTGCATGATGCCATCGATACAAAAAATTGAATTCAATTGAACATTGATTTCCAGTTGCCATAGGAAGATCACTACCAATATCGATAGTCGAAAAATCTTGTCGAACATCCAATGTCCATGAATTTTCTACTCGATTAACTCCGAATATGACTCGTAAATAATCATGTAAAATAATATTGACATAAGTTCGTTCATTAATGAGTCGTGCAGTTTGAAAGAGTGCTTCATCCCGTTTTTTGTCTTCGAGAGAACTGAATCGATTATTTTCATCGATTTTTAGAAGATTTTCTGCGAGATAATTGTGATTTCGACTAAAGAGAACAAGCAAAGCCGTTACACCAGCAGGTTGAATCCAAAATCGAGTATCTGCATATTGATCCGATTTAAGAAGACCGTTCGAACCAGTTCGAATAGAATCTTGAATTTCTTTTGTCCAACCGTAGAGTGGACTCAAATCCAAATAGCTTGTTGTTGCATTGATACTTCTATCGACTGGATCTGTATTGAATAGGTCATGCGTGATAAGTGTTGCAAAATAGAAGAGATTGCTTGAGATGAGAGATTCACTTTTTTTAAATTGACCATCTTTGTCGGAACATCGTCTCAAGAGTTCGTCAAATATCAAACCTGGATCTGGAAGATCATTCGTTTGAGATCGTTTCGAGCGACAATTTTGAACATATTTTTGTCCAGATTTACCAATATTGGGAAATGCCAGATTATTACCAGATCCATCGGCAGATCTCCATTGATAACCAGCATGTGTCAGGAAACTAGTAGGTGGATGTGACAGTTGTTTCCACAAACTACCGATGAAAATTTTACTCATGACAGTACCGAAGTGACTGTTGCTTGGCAAAGTATAAAGCATAACAACGATCTTTTCCGTTTCTAAAAGACTATCATCGATTGGATTTCCGAAAATGATATTTGTTGCGTATTCACATAAGATTAGAGCATCTGGTATGGCATTGAATTTGAGCGTTTTCAAATCGGCAATAAAACTTTGTCCACCACTTGCAAGTTTATCAAGTTCGGATTTGATAATATTGATAAATGCTAAGAGTTGAGAGGGTGGATGATTTCGATGTTGTGTTACTATTGTTTTTTCTTGTACTTTTTCGTCAAACTCAAAGAATTGTTTAAAAGATTGTATGAAATTTCTTAGAGACATTTCAAAAACAGCTTGAATATTCTTGAATAGTAACTCGAATACTAACGACTGTATTCGATCTTAAAAAACAATCCAATGGTAATAACATTTGTACGCATTCAAAAATAGAAACCCATTATTGCTTTCCTAATAATTGTTTCTTTTATCTAACATTCATTTTTTTTTGCATACAAGAACAAAGAGCGCAGAAGTCACCACATTCACAAAAAAATCGATAGGAACAGATGTGAGTAATGAAAGACAAGCCATAGCCGTGCATGTAAAAGAAAACCTAGCCAGAAAAATAACGAAACTAAAACGACTTAAGATGTGCGCTTTTTATGATTTCATTTTTGTTCAAGATACTTAACGTGGTTTTAAGCCGTTCGATTTTTGAACTGAATAAATTTCGATAGACGACAGCTCTAATCCATGAACTTAGGTTTCTGTAAAAATATAATGTAGATGAATTTACAGTTATTTCACTCTTGTTATCATCTTGCAACAATGACGTAATAATTTAATTTTGCTCTGTAACATCTCTGAACGAAGTTAAATTAATAAGTCATTGTTCCAAAATGATAATAAGATTGTAATAACTGAGAACTCATCTACACTATGTTTCGAGGAAATCTTCGTCTACAAAAGTTAAAATCCATAGAAATTTAAACATGTGTTTATTCATTTTTTTTTCGATTTCAAAAGGAAAGTTGTTTCTTTTTTAATTTTTAGATTATTTTCGATGCGACAGTAGGTACATACTTCTTCACATTTATATTCAAACTCGAATCAGGCAATTCGTGTCATTTTCAGAATGATTACTATATTTTTCAAAATGATTTCTTATATTATATGAGACGATTAACTAGGTTGATGAATCTAATATTCTTATATTAATAGTTCTTAGACCAAGGATACCAGTCGCATGAGTTATACGACAGATAAAGTCAATAATTTATAATACATTTCATTCTACTTATGGAAATCAAACTACAGTTCTTTTTAATACATGCACCTTCGAATTATCTAGTGGCAACAAATGATCCTATATGAAATGTATTTAACTTGCACATTCAACAATTGAAATCATTCGTCATCGTTCTACAACCACTTGAACTGTTGCTCGAGTTCAAACAGAAGAAAGACATTAATGAAATAACGAAATACCCAAGAAGACGACTCATTAAATAAGGGTGTCATTTGAATGAAAACTCTACATCAACTACTTATATTCAACTTGTTCACATTCACAAGCACAATATGAAATTGATCAAATAGCTCATAGAAACAAGCAATATGCATGATTCATTTCATGTTCGAACTAGATCCCTAAAGTACGTATCTTTTTTTAATAATTTGAGGGAATGAATATTTTGTTCACAAAATGACACATCTTCATTTAAGTTAGAGCCGCGAACTATGCCCGTCCTCTGTGTTGCACACAATCATATGAATATTTATTATTTTGAATTAGAATACTTGAATGACTCGTATGGAAACTTGACTTAAAACTAATGCCCATTTCAAAAAAAAGACACGTGGATATTTTTGAATAAATTTTGAACGTATTGAGCTAGAGAGCTCCAGTTTTCACCATTGGAAAGAAGAGATGAAAATGCATCGAACCATATATGAAAACATTTTTCTGACTAATTTTCTAACAGTTTTAATCAAACGTTTTCAAAAAATTGCTTTTTCGTCAAAAACACTACAAAAACGTAAGATTTTCGATTTTGTTGAAAAAAATTGGGTGGCAAATTGCACTCCAATGGCTAGGATATCTTACTGGTAGTAGTTAGGAATAGAATTTTTATTTAGTTTTGTGGCTCTTATTTGTTGGTTCTAGTACACTCCTGAAAACCAATAAATTAATATCGCAACTATCAGAGTCATGCTATTTTTCTAAAAGCTTTATGTAAAACTAAATTTATTAGGAAAGTAGTCAGAAAAATGTTTTCATATATGGTTCGATGCGTATTCATCTCGTCTTTTCAATGTGGAAAACTGCAGCTCTCCAGCTTGATCCGCTTGAAAGTTATTTAAAAAACTACCCACCCGTCCTTTTTTTTGAAATAGGCATTTTAGATATTATACATGAACTAATATCTCAAGCATCATCGACGAAAATGAATATTCGATACTAATAGATTGCTTGAACTGTTACTATATATAAAAATAAACTAGAACTAAAAATAGTACAGAAATGTTTATGTTCATGTTCATGCAATTGTTCACACATTATGATGTCGGTTCTTGAGAGCCATTGCTGCAAAAAAACCAAACAAACACACACTTATCATATTAACAAAAGAGGTTACATGAACTTTCTTAAAGGAAATTATGAACTACGTACTTAATTATGTAAAGATATCGATGAATTAAGAAGAATCTTCAATGTAAGTCTATGTTGCTTCGATTTATTTCAATTTAAACAACTAATCCATTTGTTACGAACCTTGAGGAAGGTCAAAGCAATGATCTTCATAAATAGCCTGGCATTGATTTATTTTAAACCAACTATCGACTACACTCCTTGTGATTATCTATACAATCTATTGTAAGAAATATCGACAGATTGTTCTTATGATTATGATGTTCTATATAATTCTTAAGGCTTTCAATAAGATTTATAATAAGTGTTTGAAAATTTCATAAATTTTCTATTTGATTTAAGTATTATGGATCGATATACAAAGTAGAAACACATTCCAAACTTACTTGATGATGACGATGGATGGATTTAAGCTTCATTCAAAATGCATCGTATGATGGCTTGATTTCTGCTTATACATTGTAAGTACATTCTTTCTTTTTCGGTGATACACATCACATGTTGAGAAAAGAAATCTCTCTGCTTGCTTTGAGCTTATAATTAAATCTTGGAAGAACTTTTCAATTTCTTATTAAATTTAGTTATATAAAACAATGCAGAGCTAAAGCTATCTGATGAGACCCTTGAGAAAGGTCGAAACTAGTCATGGGTTTCTTTTCATGTTACACCCCTATACTCTTACAGATGTCTGATTAAAAGGAACGCTAAAAGAGAAATTTTGTCAAAAACATAAATCATTATAAAACTCAACGTGTTTAAACATGCTGTTGATTGCTTTCTATGACCAAATGTTTTGCCTATCACCTTTTCACATTTTTCCGTTGAAATTCTCCTGTATTTTTTGTATTTTCGTTTTCTGATTGTAATGATGTATCAAACACTTTTTCGTTAAGTACATCCTATGTATTTTCAGTTCGTAACACATCAACAAACTTGGCATTGCTATCTACCGAGTCTATATATTCATTGAACAAGGTTTCCATTGAAATGCCAAGTAACTTTTATAAAAAGCTAAGTGAAAAATCCCATTCTAAGTATTTGCGCAGTAAAAAAAAACAAATGTACAAGTAAAAATATTTAACTGCAGCTTTATTGTATTGATGAAGGGTGTGAGTGTGAGTATGTGTGTGGACGAAAGGAAGACTACAACTTACACCCATATCCACACCCAGACGGTCATGACAATTCGGCATGCATTTCATAAAGCTTTATCGAGGAAACCGAACTTTATTTAAACTAACGACTAGAACGGAATCCGTCATCAGATACACACGTTACAATATTTCACACAGAGCCTACTTTCATACCCGGCTCTACTCCAGCATTAGCAAGCAATACTTGAACGAAGTTCATGTCTATTGGAAATAGGCTTCTTCAATTCTCATACATAAAACTGAATTTTACTTAACACAAGCAGTAAAAAACTGAGTCATGAAATAACCAGGTCACCCCTTTTCACCCAGACTCTACTTCAGTGGTCAATACTACTCAAGCATTAGTCAATCGTGTTCCGAACGATAGTTTTCATTGTTCCAAATAAAATTCGTGAATTCTTATACACAAAGTAGGCTATATTCAAGATGACCAGTAAAAAAAATGAGTTATCGGACAATCCGGGCAAATTTTTCACCCAGAGTCGTCATCAATGACAAACAGTACTCCAGCATTAATCAATCCTGCTCAAAACCATATTCATGATATTTGCACATCGACTTCTTGGACTATCATGTAAAAAAAGTGAATTTTGTTCCAAAAGACAAAAAAAATCAGTCGTCAGATAATCAGGTCACACTTTTCATTCAGAGTCTATTTCAATGACTAACTCTATTCCAGTATTAGTCAATCATGTTGAGAACTATATCCATAGTAATTGCTAATCGATTTCTTGAACTTTAATACAAAAAAACCAATTGAATTCAAAACAACGAAAAGAAAAACGAGTCAATAGATAATCAGGTCACGTTTTTTCACCCAGACTCGACTTCCCTTGCCAACATTACTACAGCATTAGTCGATCGTGTTCAAAACGATGTTCTTTATAACTCTGGACCGATTTTTTCAATTTCCATACACAAAATTGAATTTAACTCAACAAGAACGAAAAGCAAATGAGTCATTATATAATCAGGTGATATTGTTTTTAACAGACTCTACTTCAATGGCAAACATCACTTCGGGATTAGTCCATGGTATTCAAAACGATATTCTTTATTATTCTGAATGGGTTTCTTGAATTCTCATACATAAAAGTGAACTTTATTCAAAAAAACGAAAAACAAATGAGCTATCTGATAACCAGGTCACACTTTTGTTTGAACTAGACTCGACTTCAGCGCTCAACACTACTCCAACATAAGTCAATCGTGTTCAAAAGGATGTTCTTTATTATTTTAAATCAGTTTCTTCAATTCTCATTGAGGAATATGAATTTAATTTAAAACAACGAAAAGCAAATGAGTTATCAGGTAACCTGATCACATCTTTTCAACCAGATTCTACTTCAACAACCAACAGTAACACAGCGTTACTGAATCGTGTTTGAAATGACGTTTTTTCTCATTCTAAGAAGATTTCTTGAATTCTCCTACACGAAGCTGAATATAAATCAAAACAACAAAAAAAACATGAATCATCAGATAATTAGTTCACACTTTTTCACACACAGTCTACTTCAATGACCAATTCTATTCCGGAATTAGTCAATGGTGTTCGAAATGCTGTTCAAAATTATTCTAAATTGGTTTTTTGAATTCTCATTCAGGAATATAGGTTTAATTCAAAACAACGAAAAAATAAATGTGGAAACCTCGGATTTAAATCCGAGTGTTATATGTACTTCAAAAAGTGAAAACACAGAAGCAATTTCCTTTTAAGTATCTTTGCAATCGGTGACTTAGCTTTCTTGTTTCTTAATGTTTTATATACCATTGTGTAGCCCGTGAAATTCTCTATCAAATAATATATAATAGCTGAGATTTTGTTTGATTATGAGAGAAAAAGTTTTTTTTACAAAAACCGGGATAGGTTAATGTTCGCATAGAAAAGCATAGGAAATAATGATATTTTTGCGATATCTCAGCAATTTCTTGACGAATCATGCTTATCTTCGAACTCGACCGAGATATTGACGAGACGATTCTGTGTGCAAATTTCATCACAATCGGACTAACTTTTCAAGAGCTATCGTGTAAACGGCCGGACACACTGACCGATTTTATAGTGTACTCACTTTTTGAGTACACAAAAAGGAATTTTATTCAAGACAATGACTAAAGCAACTAGGTCATCAGATAGTCAGATCGCACTTTCTCACGTGGAATCTACTTCAATGAGCAATTCTACATCAGGACTACTCAATCGCATTCAAATCTATGTTCCTGATTAATCGAAACCAATTTCTCGAATTCATACTCTGAAAAATGAATTTTATTCAAAACAACCACTAGAAAATAATTAGTCATAGTATAATTATTTCGCACTTTTCAATCAGCGTTTACTGCACTGACCAACTCTGCTCAAACATCAGCCAATAGTAGTTAAGCAATATTCATGATTATTCGAAATTGGTATGTTGAAATCTTATACATAAAAGTGAATTTCATTTAAACAATGACTTAAAAAGGAAGAATTCATCAGAGAATTACATTTCACTTACTGACCCAGAGTCTACTCCACTGACCAAGTTCCCTGAAGCATCAATCAATTGTGTTTAAGCTATGATCTCCATCAAATTTAGTAAAAGAAGTAAGTCTTCTGATAAAATCTTTAAAAAGTATTTACTTTGGATATTCGTTCGCAGTAGTCCAATTGTTAAAGGCGAACTGGAAATTTTATCGTTATAGACAAAAGTTGAACGAATATGTCACCTTCAACTGTAACAAAATTTTTAAAATGTTAATTTACGGAAACTTTATTTTGTTGATGTTCGCAAATGAGAAGTAGTCGATGAGTGCGTAAAAGCAAAAGCAAAATAAATGTTCGAAGAAAATTCGAACAGAATCATAAAATCAAGGTTAAAAATAAGATTGCATGTTTACATGAAAAAAGCAAGAAAAAATGCGTGAATACAGAGATAAAAAGAAAAAGCTTGTTAGCGCAGCCCCTTTGGGGCTGAAATGTGAAACTCACATATCTCCTTTGGTTTCATTATATTAATGACAAAATACCCAATATTTAAAATCTCCAAAAGATAATAGTTCTTTTCTAAAGATAATCGATTATTAGAAAACGCTATGTTTTTATCTCTCAATTTCGAACAGAATTTTTGTTCACGAAGTTGCCAAGGTCTGTAATGGGGGTGTCTGTAATAGGGGGTGTCTGTAATGGGGGGTATGTCTGTAATGTTCTCTTTCCTGTTGCTATGTGTCTGTAATGGGGTGGGGGAGGGAAAGGGGAAGGGGGGAGCTGCCAATCTCGAACTGAAAACTGACACTCACTATTTTCTTCGAAAACATATGGGAGTTCCACAAAAGCCGAAATATAAAGATAAAAAAAAAGATAAATAATGTTTTTCTTTAGTTTTTAGATTGACCAGGACACCGTGGGTATTTGATTGTCCACTTGGATGCCGTTGGCCCTAGAATGAGAAAAGATGTTATCATTTTATCAGTTATTGTGTATTTTTTTAAGTGTACCTCCAGATTAACACCCTTGTTCAGTTATATCGTCGACGTGAAGAATGTCCGTCAAACACAAGAAAAGATAACAGTATCAACCAGACACCTGACGAACGAATGATTCGCATAACGGTTCTCTCCAACTACTGTGGAGAGATAAAAGCAAAGATCTCATATGAGTGACACGCAACGAGATCACATACCGAACCGATGATTCGCATTAAGGTCATCCTTAACTGCTGCGGAGAGATGAAAGCAAAGATCTGATCTCAGTCATATGAAAGAAGATCGCATGATAAAGAAATGATTTCTAAAAGGCTTATCTTCACCTATTATGGAGAGATGAAAGCAAAGATCCCATGTCAGTGACAAGAAAAAAGATCATATGACCACAGGATGATTTTCAAGAGGATTCGCTTCAACTATTGTGCAGAGATGAAAGGAAAGCTCTGGTCTGAGTGACATGAAAGAAGATCATATGAGGAAAAGATGGTTCTCAAGAGGGTTCTCTTCAAGTGTCGTGGAAAGTTGAAAGCGCAGATCACATTTCAGTGAGATGAAAGAAGATCGCACAGTGAAGGAATGATTCTCACCAGAGGTCTCTTCAACAATTGTGCAGAGATGAAAGTAAAGATTTCATGTGAGTGACATGAAAGAAAATTACATGACGAATGAATGATGCTCATCAGTGCTCTCGTCAACTATTGTGAAGAGATGAAATGAAAGGTTGTACACGAATGACATGGAAGAAGATCACATGAGTACACAATAATTCTCATTAGGGTTCTCCTCAATTGCTGTTGAGAGATGAAAGGAAAGATCTCATCGCAATGGCATGAAGGAAGATCATATAGCGAAGGAATGATTCTCATAAGGATTCTGTTCAACTTTATAAAGAGATGAAAGCAAAGATCTCATATGAATGATATGGAAGAAGATCATATGACGAAAGGATGATTCGCAAGAGGTTTGTCTTCAAATATTGTGAAGAGTTGGTAGGAAAAATATTAGACTTTTTCGATTCTCGGTTTCGGGCAATATGTGGAGAGTTGTTACAAGATTTGCGTTCGAGAATGTTTGATAGTTGAGACATATAGTTTGTTGTGTAGTCGGAATGAAAAATCGCATAGGTAATGTATAATAGTCACCAAGAATTATGTCAGTTATGTGGCTGGCTTCGTTAGTCAGATGTGTAGTTGGTGACAAAGTCTGGTCGGCAGTGTAAATGGATGGTTCTAACAACGATATTGTTCATTTCATGTTGTGATTGTTGTGATTACAAGTAGTCCTTGGTTGATAAAAATAGCTTTGCTACAAATGAATCGATCATATTTTGCGGTCGATTCTGGCTATTTACAATGGTGATGACCGTCAGAGCCATGATAAAATGGTTTTGCTGTTAAACATTGTGATCTTTGTTTTTAAGAGATTCCAGTTGACGATTGTTTTTGATGTATCAGTGATATACTCGTTTTTATGTAGCTTACTACCAAGAGCGAGAGAGAAAGTGAGAGAATATATTTTTATCTCACTCTCTTCATAAATTATTGAAGCATGGCCATAGATTGTCTTTTCAAAAATCAAAGAGAAAATGGCTTAATAGTTAGAAGGGAGCCCGAGAAAAATGTCTCTCAAGCTGCAAGACAATACCTTTTCTCGCATAGAACAGAAAAATTAGTTTTTTTTTCATACGACTCTCGTCTTCAATGTAGGCGATAAACGATTGTATAATAAAAACGTTGGTGTACTCTCCACATAGCCTATTTATTATCGATAGAATCGAATGATCATTTTTGTCGTTCTTTCTCTATGCACACAACACATTGACGCAAGCAAAAGAAAATCTGGAATATAATAGAAGCATCTTATTTTTGTCAAAGAATAGATAAAGACCCCCTCGTTTGATGCACATGATGTATTTCTTTTCTATGATTAGAAACCAAGATGGACAAAGAATGAGATAGATAATAGTAAAATCTGTCAAGAACGATGCAAATTACATCAATCAAAAGCGCAAATATAATTACGTATTGAGTGCGTGATGAGAAAGAGAAAAACGTGTGATGATCCATCGATTTGCTTTGCATGTGCGCTGGCCATGTGAGATGTCGAATGAATCAAGGAAAATTGCGACATTTTTCATTTTTATTTTTGTTTTAATTTAAAGAAATAAATGGAAATGGCAGCGGTTTGTAAAATCATTGTCAATTGTTAGGATTACAAAAAAATTTTTATTAATTAGTAGATGTTTTTTTTTGATGTTTCGGCTTCAATTAAATTAACATTACTAATAAATAGATAAGATTTGCAAATCAAGCGTAAGTTATAATTATTGAATCGTTTAAATTTGTGTGAGAAAGATGAATGTTTGAGTTGTATCTACATAAAAATTTGAGTAATTCAAATTGTTTAATTTATCTAACTATTAATTAATTTAATTTTTCTCTTGCCTTTATTATGATGTTTTTATTTTTATTTTTATTTGATGACGTTTCATCGACGATATTGACTTCATCAGACTATTAGGTATAAAATGGCATGCTAGATAATATAATATGTACATTTATACACACATCCTGTCTATTTACTGATAGTAGAACGAAAAAGACGGCGATACCGAACGAAGTTACTTTTTTTCAATTTCTCCTTCGTTCGTTTTATTATCACTGTCCGTTCTTTTGTATTTATATGTTAAAATACATTATTCGTTTTGGTTCTATGCTTGTCTTTATTACAGATATCACTATCTGCAATAATGGTGTTCCTTCTTTATAGAGGCTATCTCGTTTAATAATGGATTGGTTCATGTGTGAGTCAATCGTTCCTTTGGTTTTTCTTTTCCTTCTTCAGTTGATTTCATTTTCGATCATAAATACTTCGTTGGTGTTGAATGAATATTGATATTTCATCTCTTGATAATGCTTTACTATTTCTGAATTCGAACTTTCTTCGTTTTTCTTAATTAAATCTTCATGTTGCTTTATTCTTTTTCCCGAACCTATTTTTGTTTCACTATTGTAGATTTTTTCCACAGCTGGATTGTATTTGTTACATTAGTGATTTCGATCTTCTTTTTATGCTACCATTCAATGCTAATTTTAATTTATTTACATGAGAATAAAATAATTTTATGTTGATTTTCTTCAATTTTCTTCGTTTTTATCATTTTTACTTTTCTTTTTGTCTTTACTTCATTATTTATTTTCTGTCGAGGTTTTTGTTTTTATTAAATAATTTATTATTGTTTGTATCACATATAGTGGATAATCCGAATCGATCAAGATTTTACTTAATCTATCTATATCTTGGTTTTGTTCCTGGTTACTTTTGTTGACTTCAACCATTCGATTTATCATATATTTAGCAATATTGGTGATTATTGATTTGTCATGTCAGGATTGGAAATTGAGTAGTCTATCCACCGCCGCCGTTTCTTTTCGGAACACCTAATGTTGATCACTTTCTTGTTTCTGATAATTGTTGTATCCAGGAAGTTGATTTTTTAGTATTTTTTGTTTAATGCTAATAGAAGAATATTTTTTATATCTGTTTTTTTTCAAAACTGACTATTGGAATTTTCCAGACATATCTATTCTGTTGATTGCAATTTCTACTGCCTTGGTAATAAGGATGTTATTAAATAAATCTTCTATATCAAGGCTCACTAAATATTAATCTTTTTCCAATTTTATTTGTGATTTTTGTTTAATGAAGCTGCTGTGTTGTATATTATGTTATTGATCGTGTCTCTCAATTGTTTAATAATCGAGGATGCTAAGTTAGATATTGGTGATGTAATAGTATATCCGACCCTTGTTATTATTCTCATTGGATTATTTGGTTTATGCAATTTTGGTTGTCCTCTAATTCGCGCTAGATCGTCTATAGAGATGAGTTTAAGTTTTGTTTTTATTGATATGTTTTGTTGCTTGTTAATTTGTTCATTATTTCTGCTATTTTTTGATTAACCATATCATTAGGGTCCTCTACTTGCTCATATAAGTTTGTGTAGTTTAATTTTTTCTTCTCTTTGTGTTATATAGTCTTGTTCATCTAAAATTACTGTTTTATCACCTTTCTCCGCTTCGACAATTACTATTTCTTTCATAGATTTGATTTTTTTGAGAGCTATTCGTTCTTCGTTACTCATGTCGTCTGTGTTTGGTTTTTTCCACTAGTTCATACATGTAATTATTTCTGCCACAGCTGCTTGTTCTATAGATGCTGGCACCATACTTGATAGCTTTCCTGTATCAGTTACAACGTTGATTATATTGATGAATGTTGGGGCAAATTTTAATCCTTCTGTCAAGACTTCCATCTGTACATTTGTTAAATTTATTTCTGACTTATTAGTTTCGTGCGATATGCCTTTTTGTTTTAGCATGTTCTTCCCATGTACCGTCATTTTTCTTTTTTTAAATCGTTAATTTTGTTTTTTTTCTTGTCGAATTAGTTCATCCGTTTTGGGTCCTTTATGAGGTTTCTAGATGGATATACATTCTTCATGTCTATTTTTAATACCGTTTTTTGTGTTATTCTTTTAATATCATTAAATATTTTACATCTATAATTCCATTCTAAAGTATTATCACTTATTTTTGTCAGTAATTTATATACTGATTATTTATTGCTATGGTTATTTTATATTTCTTTATTTTTAACAAACTTTCCTTGTGAGATAAGACTAGCTCTTTTACATTGTTTGAGATAAATTAATGTAGTGTTTTATTTTCACTTTCTTTTTGGTGCGTATTTTTCAACCTTCCGGTTATGACATAGGTTTTCTCTTCGTAGGGGATTTTGAATCCTTGACTTTGACGGAATAATATGTAGTTAATTCATTTAAATATTAATTAATTTAATTTTTCTCTTCCTTTTATTACGATGTTTTTATTTTTATTCGTATTTGATGAAGTTTTATCATCAATGTTGACTTCATCATACTATTAGGTATAAAATGGCATGCAAGGTAAAATAACATACATTTATACACACATATATATACTATCTATTTATTAATAGTGGAAGAAATGAAGGAAAAATTTAAAAAAACGTAACTTCGTCCAGTATCAACGTCTTGTTTGTTCAACTATCAATAAATAGATAGTGCATCTGTGTGTTTAAATGTACATGCTATTTTAACTTGTAAACCCCTCCCCGTAATAAAAGACCCAGCGTCTTCTAATGCGTCCTTGTATGTCAACTTGCTAAGGGGGGTCTTCTAAACCGTCAGTAGCTAGAATCTTGTATGAAAACAAAGCGAATTCTAGTTTTCATGCTTTATGATAATTTACTTTATTTTCGTTATATACGAACAAAATAAATATTACACACAAAATGAGTATTAGACACAAAATAAATATTGCACGTACAATAAATATCATACATAGTATAAATATTACACCCAAAATAAATATTACATACAAAAAACTGCTGCATTTTATTTTTTCTACATATTCAATAGTGTTAGTTGTTTTGATCGTGTTGCTAATGACTGAGTGTGTTGTTGTTCTGATGCTTTATCAGCGACAATATCAATACGATCTTCTATATCGTTATCATCATTGATTGACGATACTCAGTCAGCTGAACTTGGATCAAATGTGTAGCCAGGCATTGTACGAAGAAAAAATGGTGAATTATCTGACCAGATATAACCAATATCTTGAAATGCTTTAACAAAATCGATACTTTTTAATGTTCGTAACCATGCAGATCATGTAAATCTGGTGCAAAGAATACGTGATTGAGATGCTGTAAGTTTTATTTTACTTCTTGGTCCATTGTGATCAATATATTCTTCGACAACAGCGTCGTAATGATTCTTAAAAACTGAAAAAACAGAAACATCAAGCACCTGCAGATACATGGTGCAACCTTTTGGTATAATAGCAACTACTACTCTTTTTTTACGTAAATCGCAAATAACATCAGCATTTAGATGACGATTTGATTCATTTTCACACTTCAACCATTTTCGTAATTGAGCTGTTGTACAGCCATGTTTAACAGCAGTTCGATGTTTACTTCCATTAGATTTGAAAGTATTAATAGCATTAAGCTTTTCAACAATCGACCGCTGACGAGGTTTATGTTTTGAAGTTTTTTTCGTATCATTATTAAATCCATTGACGTCAGTTGCAACTGGTAATGAATATGATGTTGAATTAGTGGTACATTCATTGGATAAGTGATTTTCATTTACATCATCATCTGATACATCAGAACCAGAATCTAAACATGTACCATCAAGTGCAGAACTTTGAATACGATCATTAGTGTTACAGCATTGAACAACATGATTATCAATTAATATAATATCATTAGCATTATTATCAATTTCCGATTCATCATCGGAGCTAAATGTTGAATATTTTGTCATATCAATAATTTTGTTCTCTTCTTCATCCACATTTGACAAGACTTCGATAGAATCATCATCTTCTGTTTCACTTGATGAACTATCGAAATCATTATTATCAATTAAAGGTAATAGATGTACTTCACCGTCGTTCATCGACATGTTATTTGCTATTATTTATGATTAAAAACATACAATTTATAGTTTTTCTTCTTCTTTCAGTCAAAAAGAACAAGGAAAGTAATTTATTTCTCTTTTTGTTCTTTCAGTCAGAAAGAACAATAATGTTTATTTCTCTTTCTATTCTTTCATGAATGAAAGTGATGCGTATTGTTCTGTTTCTTCGTCCGACATTTTACCTTGCCTAGAATATCTTCCTCAGAGAACGAAAGTAGAAAAGACTAATATACGAAATTTTGTTAAATATACTCGGATAACAGAAGAAAATTTATTCTTAAAAAAGAAGACCCGGGTCTTGTAATACGGCTTTCAAACTTTTTGCTAAAGGGGGTCTTCTAATATGGGCAGGGGTTTATGTCATTTTATACCTAAGAGTCTGATGAAATCAACATCATTGACGAAACGTCGCTAAAAAAATGTAAAAATAAAAACACTATAATAAAAGAAAGAGAAAAGATAAATCAATGAATAATTAAATACATTAAATAAATGTTGCTCCTCAAAAGTCAAGAGTTCAAATTGTCTATAGTTATTGATAGAATTGAACTAAACAAAAGATATTGAAACAAGGAAAGAAAAGAAACAAAATAGAAAAGAAGAAAGAATATGTAAGTGAAAGAATCATGTAAAATAATCAGCCATTTGGATCTGGTAGAAGATATTTAGGGAAACTGTCAGAATATATGTATAATGGTTGGAATGAGTTGTTCTGTTTAACTCAGGATCAAATACTTTGGGGTTGGGTGTAGGTGTGTGAGTAAAAAAGAAACATCTGCACTCATACCCACACCCATTTAGCCACTCTTGCCCAAAACTTCCGGAAAATGTTTTTCTCCATTACTACTGGCGGAAGAGAAAATACACTCACCATACTATCATCTAAAAATTTGCATCTTAGATAATTCTCTATTATCCTTCCTACAAATTATTAAGTTCGGTCGATAATTGTGATTTCAATGTATTAACTTAGGGAAAAAACATTTTACATATATATTAATTATCAAACTTAGCAAGTATTTTTATCACCCAGCAAGTTTAAATCAATTGAATGTTCAAATAATTTCATTTAGCATTTAAGTATTGTTACTTAGGATACCATTTGGGATCTTTTTAGTTATCTAGAAGTTTGAACTTCTTTTATTACTGTCACTATCACACCCACACTCATATTATTAACCATGAGTTCATTGCATATTTGTTTTATTGAATATATGAATATCCAAAATATGTCAAAATTAGATTGAATACATCAATAAATTCCGTAACCGATAAGTTCATCATAATTTGGACATCGACAGAAGCAAGTCATTGAGGTCCAAACAAACGATGCTCGGTCTGAGCCCTTTGTTGCCTCGCATGATTTTTCGCAATCAGCCCGGGTTTTAGGAGTATTAGGATTCTAAAAAAAAAAGCGTGAAAAGAATATATTATAGCGATCAAAGTGAAACAGGATTAGGATTCTGATTCAAATGAACAAAACTCACTAGTATCAAACAAACAAAATTTTACGAAGTCATATACATAGAAGCTTCACGTTTAGTACATCAAGAAATCATATGATTCTTTGTATACATCGAAGACCGTGTGAACAGACAAGGAAATTTATCCTAGGTACTCCAGTTAACAAAAAAAAATAACAAATCGTCATTGATTTAATTTTCTTTAGCATGAACAACCTGAAAAATTAGATGTTATCTATCAATACTCAATTGAGTGAAGACACAGAATTTCTATTGGGTAGAATTTTCTATTTATCCCGCCTGTATCCACTAAGAAATGGGATCCTATACTACATAGAAACCCATTGCCGAGAATTTTCGCATACATCTCTATTGAAGACTTTCAGTTAATAGACGTTTGGTGCTTCAAGCTTGCTTTTTTTAATCACTTCTGTCATGTATGTGTCAATGAGCTAGGAATGAAAAAAAAAGAATTTTGAATAGAACAATACACAGAACTTAAAAGACTGATTGAGAACAATTTTAAAATTCTGAATTTTCTTGTACAATGCAATGCTTCTTATTATCTGGTAGTGTCTCATTTAAACCTGTTGTAAAAATTATAATACTTACATCGTCTGCATCGAATGAAATTGTGCGAGACTCAGCATTGGTATATTTTTTATCACACATACACGGAGGTATCGGCTCTGTGTTGTATGAACAAAACTCCACACACTCATCGTACTTTTCCCGAACGTAAGGAGCACAAGCTTCCATGCAAGTACACGTCGAAGGATTGGAGTGAAGATTTGTATCAGCAGTACTTTTAAATGTAACTGTTAAGATAACATAAAGCAAGAGCAATGCGAACGAAAGTTGCATGATTATGTTCGTATTCGTTTGTGCAGTGAATGAAAGAAAAAAATGCGAAGTTCACTTCTTTATTAGCTAGTTTTGTCCTTTTATATTGTGATAAATATGTGACACTCGTTTGATTGAAGCTATAAAAAAGGCAACATCTGTTTTGAATCGTTACATCTATTGTCTCGAGAGAAAATATTCTCATCAATAAGTTGAAGCTTGTCTATCGAACTGTGTTAATGACGTAAAATCTTTTGAGTATTACATTCTCTGTGGATTCAACTACAAATTGTACAATGAAAAATTCTTTTTTTGACATAAATAAACAGTAGCTTAGAAGTGCTGACCCATGTTTATAATGATAATTTTGCTGTAGAACTATCACTCAAATGAAATGCGCTCCTCAAAATGATCATAAGTTGATCTCATTCACTTGTTGAATAAGCAGATTATGATCTTAGAAACGTTGGCTATATTTAGAAGCAAAATAAACTTGAATATTAGAAAATCTTGAAACAAAATAGTAAATTAAATATATTTCTAGCAATGAATCCCCATCGTACAGCTAATTAGAAATCGTTTTATGTTTAATTGGTTAGAGAAAAAAGAATTTGCATACTATTTCTATGTTTCAAAGAAAGAATTCTACTTTGATATTAAATGTCACTATAAAAACCCGGTTTTCTTGAACTACGAGTTTTTTTCCATGTATATATTTATTCAATATTTTTATGCGTTACTCTGTTCCAGTTACATTTGATGCGTTAAATCTTAAATCATGATTCATTCATTTTGAGGTGTGGGTGTGAGTTGAGTCTTCTCTTCGCTGACACTCACGCACACCCACACTATAATTAGTATCAATCGACTCACTTCAGGGATACTTTATCGTTGATACACATTGTGAAGCAAATGTGAAAATGATACATCACAGATTAGCAACAGCAGATCGATTTTATATGTCGCAGCCTTCATAAGTGCAACTACGTGGAATAAATTATGCATCAATCGACAGAACTAAAGGATACGAATTGATTCAAGTATACTTCATCGTTGGCACACCTTGCAAAGTGAATCGGCAAATGAAATATTACTAATTAGCATCACTTGATCGGTTTTACAAGTTCTAGCTTTGATATAATGCAACTATGTCGAATAAATTATGCATCAGTCGACATAACTAGTTGATACCAATCGATTGAAGTATATTTCGTTGTTGACACACTTTGTAAAGTAAATCAGAAAATAGAATATTAAATCTTGGTCTTCTCAAATCGGTTTTAAAGATCCCAGCTTTGATAAAGTTTAATCATTCTGAATAAATTATGCACTAATTGAAGGAACTAAGTGATATTAATCGATTGAAATATATTTTATCATTGGTACACATTGTAAAGTTAAAATGAACACGAAACATGGGATGCAGATCTAATACCTAATTGGTCTTAAAGATCCTTGCATGCGTAACGTATTACTATTCCGAACAAATTATCTATTAATCAATAGAACTAATTAAGACGGATCGAATGATGTAAGTTTTGTCCTCGCGACATCTAGTAGTGTAACTTTAAGGAGAATAAATTCCATTCTGGCGTACATCTCAGGTTTTGAAGAACTTTTAGTGTTCAGTTTTTCTTATAAAGCATATCGAGATGCGTCACATGATGTAAATTTCGAAAGTGGCACCGATTCTGAATCGAATAATTTTAGGGTATATGAATCTTTTTTATTTTTCGTTCTGGTGAAAAATATATTTTTGTTTGTATTCTGTTGTTTTTGATCTTTTCTTAAAATCTAAATATATGAAACGATAGAACTCGTCGAGCTCTATCTGGCATACTTGATTGGGCAAATCGTTCTGAAAAACACTCGAATCAATCGCTAACTTCACTTTCATAGAAATTACGATTTCATAGCAAGAGAATAAAATGAACAGAGAATATATGCGTAATTTGTCTGTGTCAGTATGATAAATCAAACCTGAGAGTATATTCGACGTTGTCACTCAATGAAAAAGAGTGGATGAGTTTAGAAAAAAGTCCTCGTGGCATTTCAACAGGAGTAATTCAAGATAGATCTAACGAAAGAATTTTTGGGTTGAATCGACTTAATATCTTGTCTATGCTCAGCTTTCAATGCTAATGTTCGACATTGTTCTCAGCAACTGGCAAGCAGAGTGAAAGAGAAAAGTTTGTACATTCCGAGACTGTGTGTTCTTTTTTGTAAAGAGTACCAACGTTGACAATGCATAAAAATGCTCATAGAGGGCGGTTTTCATTTACAATATCTCTAATTAAAAATCAAATATATAAGGGGAAAAGATAAAATACTATTCGTAGTAGAAATAAAATTTCTCTGTGGTAACTTTATAAAATGTAAAAATGAATGATGATTCTTTTTTCAATGCACTTTAGAATCATGCGAGATTGATTTCTGAATTTTCTCATCCTTTTTCACCAATAGAACCTGATAAAAAGAGATGCACAAACCGAGTAATGGTTGAGTATTTCAAAATCTGTAAAGCGTACATATATCAATATCTTTCGTCATAGAAATAAAATAAACGAACTTATCGATATTCATTAGTGAGTAAAAATGTTTTCACGCATCATAATTCTATCACTGATCCGAATTCTTTGGTCACAGAGAAAAAAATGCACCACTGAAATGAAAGTCTGACATATAGAGTGTATGAAAACGAAACACAAACTAGCAACAAAATTCCACCGCATCTTACCTTTTGAAGAAAAAAATGGCTCTCAGAATGAAAGCAATCATGTCTTTCGTTCTGTTTGTAGGATTTTTTTTTTATTATTTTTGCCATTTTTAGCTGTTGAGAGAAAAATACACTTCCGAAATGGAGTCATAAAAATTAAAGTAAGTAGGTATGATCGAAAAACTTACAATAAAAACACAGTGCAGTTTACCTTCTCACCAAAAAGGAATCGTACGGAGAGAATGAAAGACCAACTCGCATTTATTTTACATATCACTTTTGCTCTGAACAGGAAACATACAGTAGGATTTAGTTGTTATTTTGTCTTTCATTCCTACATACTTCATTTATCAGAGTTTCATTTCAGTGGGGCATTTTCGCTCTGTAACAAAAAAGAGTTCGAGTCAAAAATAACTTTAACTTTTTTCAATTTTTATTCTTCTTCAAAGTGATTTTGTCGTTTCAAATTCATCGTCAATGTATAGATTCGTATGTGCTCTTTCAATATTTATTGAACGATGAATGATTTTGAGATGTGGTTTTTGCTAAGATATAGAAGAAGCTTCAATACGTGATCACTAAAATACTTCCACGCCATCCTTGAGAGTGTGAGTGTTGCTATATAGTGCGTTACGCCCACATCCTTGTATTTAATATTTTTTCAATTACTTCTCTTTTCAACATGTTCTTAAATAAATATTTGACTATAATTATTGCCAGTGAGAACTATAGTGAAAATATGAATCAATGAAGGGAGAAAAACATTGTTCAGATGCTTGAAGAATCTGGTGTTCGTTTGTTTTGACTTTACGGAGCAGATAAGGTCTTATTTTAACGCATTAAAATTTGGTCTTTTTATTCATGAATCAAGATTAAAAAAAAACTTTTTTTTTTTTCAAAGGCAAGTTTATAGATTTCATCGTCTTCAGGTTCGCTTTTTGTAACGATAAAACAATTCGTTTTGAGAACAAAAAAGACGCATATTTTAAAGTATAAAAACGGATTTTTTTATCGATTTTCTAACTGAGTATCATCTCTTTCTCTTTCAATTGCATGATTCATTTTCTCGCTTCATGTCTTCACATTAACGAAAAACTGTCCTATTATATTGACATTCCTTTTTTTCCTTTGTCTATAAATACCATCCGTTTGTTTATCGATATTATTCTTTACAATACGATGAATACAACAACAAGAATACATTCAACATGCTTCAAATCGCAGAGCAGTCACAATAGGCATGTATCCCTCGTTTCTTTTCAATTAGGTATACACCGGTTCCAGTTTCACACTGGTCAACTGGTACCAATAAACTAGATCATCTCCTTACTGCAACTTTTTCATCCCTATTTTCAAATTGTTTTTGTTTTTTAGATATTTACTTCCTTTACATAAGAAATAATTGTAATCACCAAAGTCATGGCTAATGAATTATCTAAGAAGAAAACATCAGGAGAACTTCTTGATAAAGGTTTGCTCTTCTATTTATTGATTTGGTTAATGTAACAAAAAAATATTTTTTGTCAGAAATCATCGTACTGAAAGCAAATACCAAGCTTAGCGAACCAGGTCAGTAGAAGTGAGATGCATTCATAATGTGAAAATTTTTCTTTGTCTTATTTAGAAATACGAAAATTTTATAGTGTATGTAGAGAAAAATCTTCAAAAGGCTTCTTTTAGTAAATGTTATGTCGTTTGTGTCAAGGATTTCAAACACGAATGTCCATCAGGCACAATGAACAAAGAGCAGTTCTACAAGTTTCACAAAAGAGTCCTAGTTTCCGAAGAGAAAGATCTCAGCTTTGTCGAGTATATCATTCTACTTCTCATATTTCATCGCAATTACTTATCTTATTTCAGTAATATGTTTGCTGTATTTGATCAAAATCATGATGGCTCAATTGTTTTTAGTGAATTTGTATTAGCTTTCGCCATGTTAAAAAAGCGTGATCTGGATGCGACACTCGATCTTGGGTTCGAAATGTAAGTTAAATTTCGAGTGTCTAGACACAATCAAGAGACTAAAGAAAAGCCATCTGATCAAGAAAATCTGTGAAAAACTTCTGAAACACTAAAAGTGTTTTCTCACTATGAAAGATTCCTTTCTCAAAAACAAAGCTACTTGTCTCTTCTTTTCTAACGCTTCAAACACGTGATTTTTCAAGCGTTCATTTTTTCAACTTTAGGATGGATATATCAGGCGACGGATATATTAGTTACGACGAGATGGTTGACTTCTTAGAGAAAATGGTAGGTTTTCTCCGTTGTTGTTTTTGTTGAAATGCTCAATGGAATACTAATATCTTATTTTTTTTCAAGTTGAGACTGTTAGATCCTGAAGAAAAAAAAGATATGAACTCGAAGTTACTTACTGTAGGGATCTTCAATATGTTTAGTCTCAATAAACGACAGAAAATAAGCAAGAAGCAATTTATAGATGGGTATGCATGAATATTGGTCTTTTTCTCTTATCAATGATTTTGTTTTAGATGCAAAAATAACCAAAGCGTTGCCGAAATATTTGGATTTTCATGAATTTATTCGAGGATGCAACAAAAGAACTTTTTTGTTTAATATTATACATAACAAATACGAAGAGATTGTCATAATCTTTTATTTTTTTTGTTCTTTCATAATAAATCGCTTCCAAGATTGAAATAAGAAAACCAATCCAATACTTCGAATAATAATTTATCTTCGTATTCGCTTTTATGTATTCTCTATCTATACTTCTTTGTGTCTCATTCAAGATGCACATGACAGAGCTCATCGGATTGATCCTGAATCCGGGTCCGATCGGATTCGGATAGGGTCGATGTCTAAAAGTTATCTGTTAACCAGAACCGAGTTCGAAAAAGTTTGTATCCAGTAGGCCCTAGTCGTAAGAGAAATCTCTACTTTTTAGGGGTGTGGGTGTGAATCTGAGCCGGTATACATCAACCAATACTAAAACAAATGCCCATACTCAATTCATTCATGATTGACAATGATTCTGAGATCAAACGAAAAATTTTCTTTTCTTTTATTGGCTGATGTGAACGGCATCTGTGATAACAATAAGAAGCTGTAAGAGTTGCCTTTCAATGATGAAATGCACCCAGAAAAAACTCTTGAAGACATATGGTAGAAAAAAACAGAGAAGAAAAAATACATATCATTGCGTTTTTTTTTAAGCGTTCATTCGGTTACTGGATGCACTCACACATATATAGAAACGATATAAGAACAACTCTCTATCGTCCTTCATTCGTCAAGAGTAAGAATTCTTTTATTGATCACTCGTCTTCTCTTTCTAGCAATACTTTCAATAGTAGCGAGATGGTGTCCTCAGCAATAAGAAAGACATCTCCACATGAAGAATGACAAAAAAATCACAAAAAAAAGAGAAAGAATCAGACGATATAAATAGACTAATACTAGATTTTATTGAAATTCATGAAAAATCACCAATACATGTCTTTGATGAGACGATTCGAATAGACTTTAGAATGAGCAACCATGGTTGAAAAACATGTGATCGATTTCATTTGCATTTAACTGTTAAAAAAAATGCAATGGACAATAAAAGTGTGTTGTAAAACTTGTCAACTTAATGGAGACAAAAATATTACAGATCCAATTTCATTAATGACAAGAGACAAAATAATAAATTATGCATCTGAATATGCATTCATGAATTTGATCACATTCTTCATTCAAAGTAATTTTTTGTAGAATCAGAGATAAAGACATTCTGCAAAAAAAGTTTGGAATTTTGCACAATGACACAATTAGGATTTATTAATGGTGTGCTTTTGATGGATCGTCATTTACACCTTGAGAGCAATAGCCATTTGCAATTTTTTACCAGTGTTTAGTGTTACAAGTTCGACCGACATTTTGACGATAGATGAATGGATAAACGCACAGCCACCTATCGATCTGAATCTTCACGTTCACGTTCACGTTCACCCACCTAACATCAAATATCCAGCTATTGAAATAGTTGCCTTTCTTTTTGCATTGTTTTTCTGTTGCTAATTTTGCCACAGCAAACAATAAGAAGTATTTTCTGCCATTACACAAAAAATAAGAAAGTATTTGTCTGGTTATTAATATACTAATTCGACATGTAACTGCTGAAAATAAGCCAGAGAAATGAATTATAGATTTGATCAAATGAGAATCGATTAACAAAATGGAGTGATAATTATCCTCCTTATATTCGTAAATGGTATAAATAATTTATTTTTCTTTTAAACGCGTCTGACTGAATAGCAACATTTTTTTTGACGTAGTTGTCGTATTATTCAATAATGATATTTGCCAATAGGCTTTTTGTCCTTGAAAGTGGATGAAGTAATCTATGTGTTTTTTAAAGCATGCAGCAAAAACTACAAAATATTTTTTGTATTCATCATTGTCTTTTTTTCATGATCCTCAACTATCGCTATTTGTTTGACTTAATCTTTATCATCGCCATGAAAATGTAATTCATTTAACCAAAAGTGGATGATGCGTTTGGTTACTTTTGTTTGGTTTCTTTTTCTCCTTTCAATAGTGGTTCGTTCAGAGCCAATCGATTACAATATTCGTGGCACTATCAAACCTGGTTGGGAGTTTGTTCGAGATCTGTTTCGAGATAATTTTGTACAAGATCAAGATCTTGGTGCTTCTGTGGCGGGCTATTATCAGGGATCATTGGCGTTTGAATTAGGAGGCGGATGGTTTGATCAGTCGCGAACAAAACCTTACGATGTCGATACTTTACAACTGGTCTTCTCTACCTCGAAAGGTCTTGTCGCTGCCGCTGTTGCACTTGCAGTTCAACGTGGCCTTCTCGATTATTCGGCTTTGGTAACTCGTTACTGGCCTGAATATGGACAAAACGGAAAGGAAAACACTACTGTAGCCGACATTCTTTCTCATCGAGCTGGATTGCCTGATACTTCAGAACCGTTTGAACAATTTTTAAATTGGACAGTAATGATTCATATATTAGAACAAATGACACCATTGTGGTCACCCGGATCAGCACATGGCTATCATGCATTGACCTATGGATGGCTTGCAGGAGAACTCATTCGACGTGTCGATCCAAAAAAACGATCTCTGGGTCGATTCATTCAAGACGAGATATCGAATCCTATTATTCTCGATTTGTTCATCGGTCTTCCAGAAAATCAGGAATATCGAGTATCGCCACTTGAACTCAGTGAAAATTCAAAGCTAAATTTCAACGAGTCACTCATAACCTTCGTTGATTCATTCAATGATCCTCGTACACATAGAGCAGAAATACCCGCCGCAAACGGAATCGCCACTGCTTGGTCTATCGCTAGATTCTATTCAGCATTAATCGGTGACTTAGACGGCGGAAAACACAAACGAATATTGAATGAAGATACTCTCAAATTGGCTACTCGATCGAATACTCCTGAAGGCGAACTTGACTTAGTGATGCAAATAAAAAGTTCGTTTGGCATGGGCTTTTTTTTATATCATGACGATTTTCCAGAATTTGGACCGGGTACTTTTGGACATGGGGGTAATGAGAAACGAGAGATGTCAACATTTCATTAGTATTCAACATATGTTTAATTATAGGTTTTGGTGGCAGTCTCGGTTTGTGTGTACCTTCTAAAAATTTCTCTTTTGCTTATACCATGAATCGACTGAAGATACCGCCGGCAGACAATGACCAACGTCTTGGAACCATGCTGAAAAAAATTGCTGAATTTCTCAATCAATGATTTTTTTGCCTTCATTCTTCTCATTAAAATAAAAAATCTGTCTTAATATGAGCATTTTGGATTGAAAGATATATTCATGTGGGTATGTGATGCGGGTATGGAGTATAGATCTCCGCTTTATTCATTTTCACACCCACCATCTCGTTAAAGAGATAAGTAACTGCCTATGTCTTTCTCCTCTCCATATATATGTGTTTATAACTGATTTATTGAAACCAATCCTTGCCTGGTGGTCATTTGGGCATTAATCTGAATAAAAAAAACCATATATATTTATTAGAGGGTGTGGATATAGGTGTAGTGTGGGAAATCGGACTAATGATGACAGTTAATTTGCACAAGGCAATCAAATCGAAACGATAATCGAAGAACAACTGTCTTGACTTCGGTATTTCCATTTCGATACTCAAACTGTTGTTGGAGATAGAAGATAGAATGAACGAATAATTTTTCGACTTATTGCATGGAAACGGCAAGCCTTATTTTCCTTTCTTTCTCGTTTAATACAAAATAGATTGCACATCGTTGACTATATCTATAGCTATTATTCTTATGATATTGCTATTGATGTAAACCTCTGCTCAGTTCTATTTGTTTTTTTTTTCTAATTTATTGAATTGCTAAAGGGATCTAAACGAACTTGGGACAAACACTTCTCTTTTTATTTCCCCGGTATTTTTCATATTTGAACCTACTATCATAGATGGAAGCTTTATGGCTTTAATGAATTGAGACGCTTATTTGTCGTTTTGAGTTGAATATTGTCAACAATTGGACCTTTAAAATTAAGAGACGCTCTAGATGAGGATAATATCATATTTAGATTTGTTGGAGTTGATTGCACCCGAGTGTAAAATCATCAAAGATGTTGGTGCTAGTTTATTATTAAAGAAATAGGCAGGAATAAATTACAATATATGGAAATTAATTATGAGAAATACGATATTTATATGTGTTTTTCAGTTATTTCGAACCATCTGATTGATAGTTCGAATTGTTTGGATTTAATTGATTTGCATGATTGTCCAAATCAGCTTTATCGCCTGTGCCTGTGTATCCCAATTGGTGACCACTGTATTCAGCATTGTTTGGGTTACACTGATTCGATTTATTGTCGTTGGCAGTTTGATCAGCAGCTGTAAATGATGATCCTTGATCGGATGACATCTTAATTCAAATTTATCAGATGGGTTCGACAAAGTTTAGACACAATTTCTACTTACTTATTTGAATTTGGTTTTGTAGAGTGAAAAAAAAATGAATATTATAGAAGAAACGATCATTTATCTACTTTATTTATACTATGAATACACTGGGTTTTTTCCCACACATTTGCTTAATATGAAAAAAAGTCCTTCTTGCTTACATTTTTCTTTTTCCAATTCTATAATTGTTCCTGCATGCAAGAGAATAATAACTCATGAGTAGAATAGTGCTATTATTAGAATAGGTTATGAAGTATATAAAGATGAGTAATTTTTTATATTGGCACACGTGTTTGAATTTCGTTTGAAAAAAAATGTTGAAGAAATATGTGATAAAAACAAAGGTAGTTTAGTAACAATATAAAATGAATAATAATAAAACATTTATTATTGATATTTTAAACTTTGCTTATTTAACTTATGTGTTTAAAGTATTTCTAACAGAGTGTTCATGAAAATTTTCAAAATGTGAGGAAATAAATTATTTGTCTTAAAATTTTTTTAAATACTTCGATCTATCCAATACGTAGTTGAAAGGAAAATGCATATTAAAGAAGAAATAATTGTTTACATGCTGTATTTTTTTGGTGCAAATATACTGGGTTTTTTCCTGATTCTACGATAAGAATACACTCAGCTGTCACTATTCTTTTCTTTCGGACCACTTTTCATTAAAATAATTTGCAGAGTATAATAATGAATGCCTATTCTGGTCAACAGGCACTGAACTCTAGAGTTAAGAAGGTGAGAAATATCAGTACTTTTAATCAATACAATTTAAAATGATGTATCATTTTACTGTTGTATAACAAATCTTTGAAAGCGAATAGAAGAAATTCGTGCAATCCTGAACAAATCTATTTGTCAATCAAACATAAATACTTTCGAAAACTCATTTTTATGTAATATGTCAAAGATAAAAAAAAAGTCAGTAGATTTCATTTTTTATATATCAAATCATTAGTGATACTGTCCAATACTCTTATTGATTTCATTGTATACATTTGTACGCCTATTTTGTAACCGTGGATGACTATCAAGTATTCAAAAAAATGATGAAATCACAGTAAATATTAACGATCATATCTTCTTTCGCACTTTTGAAAAGAAATTATATGTTTACTCATTTATATAATCTTCTTTTTTTCTTCTGACAGTGAATAATCAATTTTATGTAATTTCTATACAGTACTGGCTAATATTATAAGAACACTTAGTTTTGACGCACTATTTGTCATCGCACCCAACCGTTTGTCGTTGTTTTGAGAACTCCATGTGTGTTTGGTAGAGCAGAGCTGTCATCTACAGGAGTATACGCGTTATTTTTATTATTATATTGCAAACTGCTAACAAACAAGTGTTTACCTCGCATGCCACCTTTTTGCTTGGCCAAAATTATAAGATCATTCAAACTTTTTAAGACTCTTCATTTGTCTTTAACACTGTTTGGACTTCAATATGTATATCAACATGAATGACTCTGCTTCATATGCAGTGTTCGTCATATTTTCCTTGTAGACTAATGAGAATTTTCGGTATTTTCCAGGATGTAGGTGTGTGTGGAAAATGAATAATGTTCACACCCTCATCTTCAAGTTTGCCTTTCGAGGCCGCCAGTCTATTCAAGTTTTCATTGTATGTAGTCATCATATATGACTATTATCGTGACGAAAAACTCTCGAATTTTATTAACAAGTGACTCAGCACTGATATTTCAATCTCAAATGAAGCAAAGAAAGATAAGTGAATGGTTACTAATGACAGAAGACATTGTTTACTTCGACAAAAAGGAGTGTGGGTACTGCGAAGGACTAAACGAAAAATTAACATACATATAATTGCAGAATGGTTGAATATTTCAACTTCAACTATGCAGTAATTGAATAGTTAAAAGAGCTTTTCGATAATTGATTTCAACTTCCACTTTTGACATTACTGTTTTCTTCCGGCTTCTCTTTCGATTATCTTAATAATGTATCTATCTACCGTGAAAGTTTTGAAAAGTTTTGTCAAGTCACTCTCGAGCAGCCTCGAATGGTGGGCGAGGGTTTCCTTAAATGTAAATTTCAAACTCACATGAATTATAATAAAAATTTCTTTTTAATGATTAGTTTTGTGTTACATAATTCTATGAAAATAGTAAGTGTTATTTCATGTTTGTCGTTAAGGACAAGAGTTCAGATTTTGTTTAATATTAAATAACGATCATTTAGTATATGGGCTTAAATATTGAAGAAAGAATGTTATTTTTCGTCCGATGAAGAATACTAAATTAAAAGATCAATTGACGACCTCAAGGACTGATTATTATATTCTATTGTCTATTTTTTCAAATTCATACTCAAATGAATGATATAAGCAAGTGTACAAAACTCTTATTAATGTCAAATGAGAATAAGCCGGACTGGTAAAAGAAAAAAACCAAGCTTCTTAATAAATTAGTCAGGTGTAAATTCTTGAAAATATGGAAATGTTGGGACAAAGAAATAAAAATCTGTATATGATTTATTTCATTTATGAGCAGTTAAGATTACACATAATGAATAGTCAGGGTCCATTTGTTAAAAAATTATATATGAATATGGTATAAAATTGTTTATCGAAGATGGGATTGGTTCGCGTTTTTTTTTCTGGAATCGAAGCAATCTCATTTCTGTTTCGTATTCTCTAAATAGTGAACATGTGATATGATGCAATTAGAAAGTAGTATTGATTTACAAGTGGCACAACATAAAAAACATTATCATGGATTATTACACGTAGAAATATGATACTTGTAAATGTATCTGTATTTTTGATAGTATATTTACCGCTCTCATTTTTGGATTTATTTTAAGTGTTAATATAGCCAATCCGAACGAAATATCAGACAAAAACAATTCGACTTCATAATATTTTAATCTCTGTTCTTATTTGATTTTAATACGAATTGTCAATGTTTGTTAAAGAAACATTTATTGTAAAATATCGGTTTTATTGTAGTTATAAAACTGTTTTTGAAGAAAGTTATTCACCATGATCATAGTTTATATGAGACCAATTACATATATTTTCATTCTCACTTTGATTATGAGAATGATGAAGTAACCTCTATTATGAGCATTTTTTAGTCTTTCAAAATAAATTTATATTTTATAAATATTTACATCTCTTCGAAGTAGATAAATATGGAAGAATTTTATTTATTTGCCAAATAAATTTTAATGTGGCTTTCTTTTCAAGAATTTCCGCCATCGAAGAAGACCGTTTTTCAAAAGTCAATGATAGACTGTAATTCTTTTATTTTTGAGATCTATAACCAATAAAATAGCACCAATGGTAGGTTTTTTTTTCGATAAGATCGTTCAAAATATTCCTGATAGTTCGCATATGACTATAAAATTCTACATCATCATTAGTCAATACCATTGAAAAGTTGGGTTTAGGTTTAGGTTTAGGTTTTGGTATGCTGATAACGAGTGGATTAGCGATTGCTACGTATATTTATTTTTCCAGACGGTAAGAATATGATTTCTATTGCAATAAATTCACTTATCGAACTTTCTTTCTGTTATGGTGTTGCACAATTAACAGTGCCACCAGCTGGAGAAGTTCCACTATTCACTCGATTTTAATATTATACTATTCCTCTCAGGAGACATTGACTTTTTCATTGAAACAATGTAATCATTATATAAAGACTTATTATTTTTTTTTGAGCGTGATTTTATTTTATTCAAAAATATTTTATTAATAAAGTTTTATTATTATTTATCTCACTTAAAAGATATCATTTTAACAACGACGAACAAACAAAGTATTCTAGATTTTTTGATACAAGCATTCGAGATAAAGAATGAAAATAATTTTATAGTAGAGTAGTTCTTGTAAGGTACTCTGCAAAATGAGATGATAACTAGTTTTTTTCCAAAGAATGAATAGTCCAGGGTGGCTGCATCACTAAGTCTTCATTAGAATGAATATTTATCCTAAGAAGAAGAACGCATTTATCAAAGTTAGTTTATCGAATTGAATCGTACAAAAAATTGTTCCTATTTTTCATAGTCTGGGATCATAGATGTCATAATACCATTACACTGGGTATCGAGAGCCAACCGTCAAAATACCCGCAGAGTAATCAAGTGTATTTACTTTCCCGATCTATAATTCACGAACAGGAGTAATGACTTCAATACCCCTTACATAAACTATATATCGTACAAGTTGAGCGTTTTGAGTGGATTTGATGTAACGACGTCATTACCCCGAAGTAATACACCAAAACCACTCAAAACGCTCAACTTTAAAAAGTATATAGTTTCCATTGCACAGAGTGATGTCATAACCCTTGGGGTAATTGATGTTTCGCGGTAGATACCCGGTGTAACGGGATTATGACATCACTCTACATGTACTGAAATTGTCCTAGCTCCAACAATTTAAGAGATGTAAGGCTGGATTCTTTTCTGTTTATAGCTAAGGGGCGCTGACATATTGCACGTTGAGAATAAACAAATTATCAATTAAAATATCAGTACACATTTTGTAGGAGCAAAGTCTAATCAATAGATAAATGGAATTAGTGTATTGAAAACTAATATGAATGATCTCAAGTTGACTATATAAAACAAGGACATTTAGAAAGACGTTTCAAAAATGTTGAACAATTCAACTTGGTGAATAACTGCAAGGTTATTTTCTTCTGAAAAATCAATTACATAGATCAGCACCAAATAATAAATAAAACCATAGCTGGTAATGGTTCTTTTTCTTATTGAAAAACTATTGAATCGAACAACTTCTGGTTTCAAAAGCGCTTGTCCGTTTCCAATATTTTTTGAAAAAAAAAGTGCTTGATATAAGGAGCTCTTTCAAAACATCAAACGATAATTCAAACAAGAGAAGAGTCACCGAATTCCAATCAGATTAGTTGTACAGATTAGTCATGTTTTAAAAAGGGTGTGGATGTGAGTATATACTGCGTGGCTTGGAGATATGTATTACACCTACATACATCTTATTCCTTCCACATTTAACACTATATCACTTTCAGTTTACATGGACAATTTTCGTTGATGCTTCAAATTACGTTTAACGCGCTGATCCAATCAGTCTGCCTACAGCAAATATCTGTTTACGATAACATGATACAGTGCTTATGATCACATCTGATTCCAATAGAATAGCGGCATTTTTATGGGATAAAGAGAGTTCATTGAAAGCTACAAAATGATGCTAAATTATGTAAGAAAATATGTTGCCCTCAACACTGTTCAAAGATCATACTGTCAGAATCTCATGAAAAATGCATAAACTAAACAGCTTTGTTCACAAGATCTCCAGTATTTATCATAGAATCAACACTATTTTTTCTAGGCAATTGAATACAATCAATCTGTTAGAAATAATGAAAATTTCTTTCTTGACAGAATGAGATTTATCATGACAAATAATCGTCTCGAATAGTTTTTCAAGGTTGAATAAAATACGATCGCCAAAAGCGTTGATTATTTCATGTTGCCATGAAAATATAATGATGTACAAGACTTAACTAATGATGAAAACATTTACTTTGCACTAAGAAAATGTCTTTTGGATTGATTTAAACATCGTTCGCTGATGATTCATATTTAAAGCAACCGACGAGAAATCATATCGGTCATGTACAATTGTCAATATGTAGTACGAAGAAAAGTACATTTAATCAATATGACTTTTGATCAAAACTGATCATGTAACTGAAACGATACTAGGCAAATGATTAGAAAGTTTATTTTTGATCAATATTCAATGTAATTCATCCGGTAATTGTTGGTTTGAATATGCATTTGTTGATAGGATGAAAGAAGAAAATGAGAACGAGCACGAAAATCTACAAACGTTTTATTAATACAATAAATAATACAATTCAATGTGTTAATTAAATATTTATGTCATTCTACTTAACAAAAGGGGAAAGTGTCAAAAGATCGAAAGTCAAAACGTCGAAAAGCAAAATATCGAAAATTACAAACTCTGTAGCCACAATATCCGGATCTTACTCAAGTCTTTGATGAACAAACCACAAAAGGACAACGAACGTACAGTCCGATAGTGTGGGTGAGGGCAAAATCTGTGGCTTCTACTTTATTATTAAGACTTTCGAAAAAATTATTTTCGATGTTTTGCTTTTCGACGTTTTGACTTTCGATCTTTTGCCACCTATTCAACAAAAGCTGTTTATTTTTACTTAGCATTTAAATGAAAACCAAAAAAGCACGAATAAAATAGCAAGAGTAAAAAAGAAAATAAACCTATTAATATATATATATAAACAAGAAATTGCATGTGCTTAACTATTTTATTCGATGTGAGCAAGAAAAAAAATTGTTTCTTTTTTAATATTATACTATGTCATTCTTCATCGATTGTAAATAATCGTAGAAAGTAAAGCATACGAGGTAGTAATATTTGCTAACAGTTATCAAGACACAGACTTTTCTTACAATTGTCACATGGTTACTTATTAATTTATTTTTCTTTTTTAATCAAACAAAACTTATTAATAAAAATAAAACAAGTATTTAAAGTTACAACAATGTTTTTCTATATTGAGAAATATTCTTTGTAGTTAGATCTAACGTCTAAATTTGCCATTGAATTGTAATAATTCCCGTTCGTGTGTACTGAATGTTAAATAAAATTGAGTCTGTTTAAAAAAGAAATCTGTATCAAAATTATTTTTAATTTCTTCTACTCCTTCTTGAATCCAAATTAACATTTTAACATTGAGTAACTGCAAGTTTGGACATACAACGTTCAATAGTTCTTTCCAAATATTACTCTGCAAAGCGTTTTTATTTGTAATACCTGATAAACAAAGTTGTTTTAAATTAGGCATTTGACGTACGAAAGCAAGAATATTCTTCATTTCAATAGTGTACCAGGTGAGATCAAAAATTTCAATAGATGGAAAAGACGCATTGGATATAATCGGTGGAATAAGTCCGAATTGATGCGGAACATTATTGTTTCCATTTCCATGAACATTTATCATGACACGCAAAATACGTAGATGCAACAAATGGCCGATTAGTTCTTGTAGATTGTTCCATGAACAAGGTGTACGTAAAACAAGTTCTTTAATTGAACACACGTGTTTTTTGGATATCTGTGGTATATTTAAATAACTACCATGAAAATCTAATTCCAAGTATTTCAGATAAGGTAAACAAAATATGTATGATAAAAATGCTTCATTTAATTTTGATTCATTATGAGAATAAATCAAAATGACACGTTTTAGTAGAGGTAATGCTGAGAGTTCAGTTAAAAGCGTCATATTCATACGAACATCTACCAATGTAATTGATTGAATGTCTAAGAATTCTATCAATCCGATTTGAACTGCTGTAAGACGAAGAGCAATGATTTGATGTTTATCGATAAGAGAAAAAAGTGTAGCATTTAACATATCATCATTGGTTAGACAAAGTGGAAATTTCATACGACTTTCATAAATAATATTACTGAGACTAGGAAAAACATCAGGATAGAATGAATAAAACACTTGATCGATTGAAAAATAACTAAAAATTTCCTGGAGAATATCGGAGCAGAGATCCCAAAATGTCGTCGACATTATCTAAAATATAGAATATTTTTTTTTGAAAAAGAAGAATCAAATCTTTTTTAATTCTTAACAAAATACATCAAGTACTTAGTAAATTCTTTAGACTATGAATGTTAAAAAAAACTTGTATGTTGTGCAAAGTCTTCTAGATTACCGATAATTCAGCCCATTTCTCTATCAATGAGTGAGTTCTAAGACAAATTTAAATTTGGTATTCAGCTCATGACTTATAGGATTAGATTGAGTAGCTCAACCCAACCCATCGGGTAATTCTCATTATTGTGAGTTTCAGTTTTCTATTGCATAATGATACAAATAAAAGCTTTAGTTCGCCTATGTAAGGATTGTCTATAATATACAAAAGTGATCGTTCTATAGGTTATGAAGTAGAAAATATTAGTAATTATCATTCTTATTTCGATTACACACAATCATAAAACCAAAATTGATCATCATATTGAACAAAGAAAGACTTATAGAAGTAAAGTGGATTAAAAATATACACAAGCCTTTTATGAAACTAGTAATTATTATTGGAGCTTAAGAACGTTCTGAACGATCTTTATGAATTACAGAAGAAAAGGTAAACGTAAGTGAAGATTGTAATGATTAACTTAGCAAATCATGATAAAGTATTCAGCATTTTACAACATCTTGCTAGTTTCTATGAATAATTTTTGATTAAATTAAGACTTGATTCAACAAAATAGTTAAAAATAATAGAAAACAATTTGAATTCAAACATGTAAAAATTTGATAGCATTAGTAGACTGTAGTAACAATAAAGAAAATTCATTTAGTTTGAAATGAAATCGTTTTTCATTTAAATGAATGAGTTTACCAATAAAAATCGAGTAAAAACTGATGTCTATTTGATACTTACTGAAGAACAAGTTCAATTTTAAATAAATATTGATAACCAAAAAAAAATAAATTGATAGAAGGGCAAAATATGGTTTGTTTTTTCTCTAATATGGCAAAAATAACAAATTTATGAGATTCAATTGGGTGCCATTATATTTAATGTTTATTTCGACAGTCAAAGAAAACGGAAGAAAGAGAACGAAAGAAAAATGACGACGACTATAGACCACATGTGCTGTATGGTGTCGACATCTTGAAAGAAAAACCTCTTTTGTAACTATACAGACATATTCATATGTGCATGCAAGAAACGCACATACCTAGAAGATTGATGAGTTACCTGTGAAGTGGAAGATAACAATCTAAAGTGTACAATATGTGATTAGTTGATGATGTGTATAGAAGATGAAGGACAATTAAAGGAGGAAAAAATAAAACACACATATTGATTTATGGAGAGAATGCACAATTATTGGCACAGATCAGCATTGGGGTTACTTAAATGATCTGTCCAACCCGACTCAGCGAGCATCTCTGAGTTGAAAACAAAGAAAATGATCTAAAAGTTATCTCAGACAACTTTTTGACATGTTTGTATTATGAATCATTTATGATTGCGTGAAATAGAATTCAGTATGAGCTAATATTAAAAGCGATTCTGATGTCAAATTTAAAAAAAAATAACAAAAGTTCTCGTTTCGATTTAACAGGAAGACTATTTGACTTGATTTGATAGTTTTCACTCTTTTTGTTTGTTTTTTTTTTATTTAGAATAATGCCGTTTCGACAACAATATTGTCTTCATCAGACATTAAACAACATGGTCCATTCTCTCTTTCGTTTTTCTCTTCTGAATCTGATAATGCAGCGATAAGAGGATGATATTGGTAGGAATTAGAGACCAAAACCGAATAAAATTAAATGAAGATTTTTTTTTAGTGGAATCGACTATTTGACTTCGTCCTCCGTCCCAGTATCAAATACAGAGAAGGAAAGAAAGAAAAAACACTCATGTGGAACATCCATACATTTTTTTCATGTTGTTCAGTATCTAACGAAGACAATGTCGTTGTCGAAACTTCATATTAGTGTGCCAATTTTCCTACTACCGATTGTTTATGTATACTGATTCAGCTTCTATAAAATTTTACAATTAAACTATACAGAAATGTTTTGATCATTAAATCAATTTACTTATACGTGTACGGTTGATCTCGTATAGAAAAGAAAAAAAATGTACAACTATAGTTTTGAGTAAATCAGAGTATTTTCAATGATACGTGCAAGTATTAGAAGTGGTTGTGTCAATACTTTTATTCAGAGTATTGATAAAGAAAGAGATGAATGATGAGAAAAAGAACTGAACATAGCGAATACCTACTATAACAATAGTATATGATAAGAATGTAATTTTGTGTTAGAGCAGGTGGAAATAAATAAGTAATAAATGAGTATAACACTGCGACGAAGATCATATTTCAATTTCAATTGAAAATTGTCGAAAGCTCGAAATAAAATAAAAACGTTTTCAAAGAAAATTGAAATATGATCTTCGTCGCAGTGTTATACTCATTTATTACTTATGATAAGAATGATTCATTATCATATTCTTAAATCTTGATATGACAATATAAAGATTAAATTGACACTTCCTACCATCATTCATCAATGAGAATCTTGTTCATCTGTGTGAGTTTTGACTATATCTTTATTAAATAAAATACTGTCAGTTATTTTTTGTTTTAACAATAATCTTGAAAGACTCGTCTAATATTGAGTCTAATGATCAAGATTTTATAAAATATTTTCTTTATTTCTACTTGCTATTCATGCAGAATAAGTTTATCGATCTATTTTTACTAATTCACACATACATACAAATTTTGATTACTTATCGTACAGCAGTAGAATTCATGAGAGAAAAGTAAAATTAATATCATTCTTGTACTAAGAAGATTAATATAATAAAGATGTCACATTTTTTTAATGAAAAACATATCTGTCAATATTCTTATAACTATCAATAACAGTAAGACATAGGCGTTTTTCTCTGAACTACATATTATTAGTCATGTAACGTTCGTGATATACTTAGTATAGGCGTTCTTACATGCAAAATAGACGTCAACATTTTGAAGTATCGCACTAATTCATCACCTTTGTTTATTCATTGATCGACAAAGATTATTTGAACTAGAGAATCTGATGGATTTTATTTCTTTCAAGTAATCTCTTTACAGATTTATTAATAATATATAAAAGCAAAATTATTTTAGAATCTTAAATATGATCTTTTTTTCGCAAATGCTCGCTCACTCATATATAGTCAGTCAATTGTTGAAATATGCAATAAAACATGAGCAAACAAAATAGGAGGCAGAGACACGTAGACAAAGAAAAAAACAAACGAAAGAAACATAGAATTACTGAACAGTAACTGGTCTAACGTACTGTTGTGAAGCATAATCATCGTTATTCTCATATCACAAATGAGCGTGTATGTATATAAGAGAGAAAAAACGATAGACAGATGATCTAAACTTCAAAGGCTCTTTCTCACTTCCATTCATATTATATATGATCTCGTTCGCCAATGCCAATACCAATTAGCTAGTCCTTTGACTAGACCTGATTCTATACTATGTATGGATTGGATATGATATTTTCAAATTCAAATGATGGACGCAGCCTTGAAGACATGATGCTATCATCAAATGGAAATCAAGATACACATAAAAAATTGGATGATGCATATTGTTTTCGTTTTCTATTGATATGTGTCAACATTCTTCTTGGAAAAGATAGGTGTGGGTGTAGATGTAATACTGCTCGATGTCTACACGCGCATTCGCATCCACGAAAATCCAATAAGTTACTAATGCAAAATTTCACTCTTTTCTCAGATGCAATTATATGCAGCAGAAACTTTGTTCTTTTATCGTTCTGACGTCATACATGACGCATTATTCTTAACTGATATAATCATTTATTTGCCATAATATATAGTCTCACAGGATACATTGGAAGACAAAGTAGTGTTATCTTATCAAAAAAACAGTCATTGTTATGTGTGACGAACGATCACCAACATTATTCGAGCATTTGCCGGTAGAATTACTTGAACAAATATTCACTCTATTTACACCACAACGTGTTATTTCGGCCTTCTCTGGACTAAATTATTACATCGATTCGATTATTCATTCAATGATAAATTTGAAACTCACAGTGAGAGCCAATGTCGTTGATGATATCACTATCTTACAAAATTATCCTACTCGAATTATTGGTCTTGTTATGGAAGATAACGACGTTGATTTTACATCATTAATTAATCTACGGTCACTTTGGCTACAAAGTTCCACTAAGAAGCAAGTCGATAGTATTCGTCCACATCATTTTCCTATGTTGGAAAGTCTAACTATTTCAAGATATAACCTAGAAAGTAAGAGAAAGATGATTATCAATCTCATGATTTTTGTTAGATACATTACCGGTCATCAGTATCGGGATGTGTAAAAAAAAAAGAACCGAAACCAATGAGAAATGTCGATTTGAATTTGGTTTGACTCAGACAGAAGAAAAAAATCTATCTACTTACATTTGACCTTTATATTTCTCGCAAGGCATGCTTCTCTCTTACGTTTCTTGTTCATCTTTGCATAAAAAATAATCAAAACCACATTTTGAATTAGATGAATACAAACGGTATTGTTGTCAGAACGATTGTTTTTTTTACTCGACTTTTGATACAAGGCATCGGATCTAATCGAATTACTCTCCTTAAAATTGTTTTTTTTCGAAAAACTGCGTCCAATAAAATCTACGAATATTATCTAGATCCGTTAGAGTTCACAGATATTAATATAGTCAATATGCCTGAGAACTACATCACTTTTGGAAATTGACGTTAATCATAAGCTTTATAGCTTCGAAATGTTCTATTTGGAAAGGAATAGAATTCTAACTATTTTTTTAAAGTTGTGCAAGGATACTACGAAGCAGTCAACAATTTATTGGATATTGTATTCTCAAATGGTTTTCAGCGTCTTCGAGAATTCTCAGCCGAACAACCTAGTATAATATTAAAAGATACATGGTCAGGATCGCCTTCTATTCGCAAGCTTCGGTTGCATGTAAATAAGGCACAAGATTGCCAACATATTTTCAATACATGTCCTGGCCTACGATGGTTTGAAAATATACATTATTTTGACTTTGATACTATGCAAGTTTTGCCAATTTCAATCCATCCACACTCAAATTTGAAGTATCTTCGACTACAGTGCAGGTGTTTCTCTTCACTTGCCGTTATTCTGTCTCATACTCCCAATGTGACAACGCTCTGCCTTGCAGTTATTAGTGTGTTTCCGGTTGAACTGAACGAACTTGCAACGATTCTTTACAACTTTGTGCCTAAACTAACTATATTTTCTGGTCAGCTCAAATGGGATGAAGAAGAAGAGATACGTAACGAAACAATTTTTAACGAAAATGTCCAAAAAATGCATCCTCTGTTCCAGAAAGTTTTCTTGACACAGGATATTGAAATAAGCGCTTTTGCTTATTGGTATGAATGTTTCAGTGAGGAGAGCCCCACTTATCATATCAAAATCGAGATTAAGAGTTTCAAACAAAAACACTATACACAGGTTTATCTTTACTAGCTTGCTAATCCAATTGAATGCTCAGAAATGACTATGTATTTCTTAGTACAACAACTCTACTTGTTTTCGATATTGAATTTTGTGATTTCTTGTTAATAAATAAAAACAAATGAGTACACTACAAGACTATTTACACTCAAACACCACATGAACTACAATAAAATGTAGGTATATATGAAAAGAAACCTTGCACTTACATTTACATCTAATCAATAATAATATATGCAAAAATAATTTTTTAACAATCCAATAGTACTAAAATTATCTTGCATTTTCTGCGAATTTTTGATGTTCTGAATCTGTTAAATAAATATGTCGACTATTTTCATGACTACCATTTATATTACTTTCAAAAATTTTTGTTATTCGTATTTTTGTTGTTAATTTATGAAAATTTTCTAAAACTGTTCGAATATCATTTAATTTTGTTCCATTTTTAAATTTAACTAAAACAGCATGTTTTAAGTGTTTATTGAAAATTGTCATCATTGCATTTTCATATCTAAATTACATGAAAGTGCAATGAAATTTAACTTAGTTAAATAAAAATCTTTTCGTCTTTCTACTTATTTCAAATATGATTAAATCGAAGATATAGTAGAACTAACCAGTATAATAGAATCTAAAATTCACCGATTTGTCTGGTAAATTTTGTTATGAAAAAAAGCAAATAAAAAGAGGCTGTTTTGTTTTCTTTTATTTGATGGTAAGAAAATGCACTTTTTCTAGTTATAAATAAAAGAAAAAAATAAAGACATGCCTTATCTTCATTTGTTTTCCAGCATAATATAAGGAGAAAGTAATAAAGAAAAAAAGTACGAAACAAGCATGATGTTTTAAAACGAATAAAGTTTATGTGGAGAGTAACATAGAATAAACTACATGTTTGTTTTGATATATTATTTAATTTTAATAGAAAAACAATTTATACCTAACAATTTGTCAAACATATATATATTCTTATCTCTTGTATATTTGTTGAAATTTTCAAGAAATCTATTTCGAGAACAATCATTTTATCTTAACTAATTGAACATATTTTTACTGCAATAAACTGGAAATTTCAGACTTTTCTTTAAAAAAAAATCAAAATATTTCTTTTGTTAAAAATTTTCATAGTACTAACATTATTCTTCAAATGAAACTTTTGAACAAACTTTTTCTACAAAAACACATGATGTCATTTTAAAAAAATATTTATACAGACTAGTTAATGTTTTATATCTATTTTTCTGGTCTGTTCATTATTAAAACAATGAAGTATGACTAATCATGATATATGAACCCTTACACGGTCACTTGGAATCCATCAACTGAATACCAACCGATTTTATTTTAATGTTACATGCACACAACATCATATTCAATCAAGTCTCTCAAGTTATGTTCTAGTGAAAAGTAGTACAATATGCTATTGACATCAGCCGTTCATTATCACTACTTGTTTATGTGATAACCTATAATGAAATACATATGAACATTTGTTGACCATTTGGAGACCATCTGCACCTAAGTGAGATTCCTTTCAATGCTTTTTAATGGTAGTCTTAGATGAGACATTGCCTAAAAATGTGCACATGAGTCGTGCTTATCTAGCCTTCAGCCAACTGATCTATAAGAGATTGAGTAACCAGAATTTTTTATTTTTATATTCAATTCAACAGTTTTGAACTGATGTATGCTTAATACCAACTGAAATGGAATCAAAATGTAAAAAACTTCATGTAAATATTGTCTATGCAGTTGTAATTGAATAAATTGAAAATTTTGCAGAACTAGTTTGTCTTCATCTATACAGTTATAAATATATACTAAAAACAGCTCTTGTCGAGAAGAAAATGAAAATGAAAAGAAGTGATGAACATAAAATTATTGATTCAGTAAACGTAGTTTGAGTTTCATTGTTCCTTTTTAGCTTCTGCAATCGTTTTCGTTAATAATTAACGATCAACAGTTAGAGAGTATACTGTGATGGGAATCTTAGTGGCGTTCCTGTATGATAAATGCGGGTGTGGGTGTGGGTGTGGGAGATGTGGCATCTCTTACAGAGACGTGATAAGAGATACGGTATCTCTTTTAGAGATGTGGGGCCTCCTGAGGGGTTTCTGATAGGAAGAAAAATACGATTAGGATGTGAGAAATCAGTATTATATTCAAGTGTCGTTAGTATATTGGAGATCTCCGTGGACATCTCTAAGATCCCCGATTTTTTGGATCTGTGACACTACTCGAAAAACAACCTTCCATCGATTCGAATAAATTTTGAATTTTGTCACTCATATAAATACGTGTTCTTATAACAATGAATACTTGATGATTTGATAGAGTCTAATCGCTCATCCATAAAACTTGGACTATTTTGTAAATTTATCAATTCAAGTCCATGACAAGAAATACTGTATGCCGATGGTTTATCCAATCTATCATTTATTGAAAAACCTATCGATCAGAAACTTTTTGTAAG